>CABHPH010162482.1:26400-40276 GCA_902168325.1 Peromyscus nudipes | reverse complement strand
GTGCTCCCGGCCGGCGGCGACGCTGGGGCTTCATGTCTACTATATCGCGCCCTCGCGCGCCTCCTTCCTCGCCGGGCATTCAAACAGCTTTCCGACGTCGCCAGGCAGCCCAGGATTTTCGCCCCAGCTCCTCCGCCGCGCTCCGTCCATCATCAGTACCTGGCGGGGAGGAGGGCCAGGGAAGAGGGCGCACCGAACAGCCGGGCTCCAAGCTCCAGCCTCGCCACCGGCCGGGAGCACTCCTGCCAGCAGCCCGCCGCCCAACCCGCCGCCTCGGCCGCCGGCGGCGGCCACTTCTCAGCGCTTTTTGGGCTTCTTGGCCAATCCGTTTGTTGGGGGGGGTGGTGGGTTTGGGAAAACACAACTGCGCTCTTAATCCACTTCCATTTTTTTGTTTTTGTTTTTGTTTTTTTGTTTGTTGTTTCTGTCGAGTCTCCCTTCAGGGGGCCTCTCCCCGCCTCTCCTTTGGAGGCTTCATTCACTTGGATAAGGCGCAAGGCTCTGGCCACTGGATACCCCCCTTTTATTATCTCCCCCCCTTTTTTTTTTGCTTCTCTTATGCGTGCATTTTTTCCCCAATAATAAATCCTGATATTTGAAGCTGAGCCGGGGGAAAAATGGGCAACGGTGATTGGGACCGAAGGGGAGTCTCTCCGTCACTGTTGTTGGGACGTGTGCCTGTGCTGGTGTCTTAGATCAAAAGCCTCCCGGAGCTTTCGGAGTGGAAGGTAAGAAAGGGGGCCTAGGGGTCACCTCTGTCTTCTGGGGTCGCCCTGGAGAGGCTTGGGCTCAGTTTTGGGGGGAGGGAAGTCAAGGCTGTTGCTGGTGGATGGAGAGATTCTGAGCTTACTTAAACGCCGCAGTTGAAAAGTTAAGAGAAGTCTGGTTTTGAAGAGGTGTGCTGGATGGAAAGGAACAGGGAGAGAGACCCAGAAAATCTAGTAACTCGTGCGTGATTGAGATAATTTTAGCGGTGGCGGTGGTGGTGGGGGGGTAGGTTAAAAGGAAGTTAGGATAGAGTAGGACAGGGTCTTCTATTGGGGGAAAAAATCAGTGGAGTGATGGCGCCGTCTATGTTCGGCTAAACTAAAGTGTCACCCAGAAGATCAGTTTTGAGAATAGCTAAACTCAGTGCTGGTTTACCTCTCAGCAAGAGCCACATAAATAAATAAATAAATACAACATCCTGGAAACCTCGGTGACCATCCCTTAGCCAAACCCCTGGCCCATTATTTTCCTTAGACAGACATACAGTTGTTTGAACAGGCCCTGCAGTGGAGGTGGGGGGGGGCAGTTCAATGATTCATATTTATTATTATTTAGGAAAAAAAATCAAGACTTCGCACACCAAGACTGATTAAAAATAAAGAGCGTTGCATGAAGGGTGCCTGCTCAGGAGAGATGTGCAAGCAGCTGTTTCCCACTCTTTCCAATCACTGATAAGCACAGTATTGCAGACATTCATTGTCAAATAAATGGAAGCAGAAGTATCGATTTTATAAGGAAAAGAAATACGACCTCCTTTTGAGTTCCTGATTATAAAATGAAGCCCCCTTTCATGGTTGGAATTCCTAATTTAGACACTTACTGTCACATTGGCTTTCAACGCCTACACTCTATCCTGAAGAACACTGCGCAGACCTGCATTGCCTGCAAAGTGCTACAGCACACACACACACACACACACACACACACACACACGGATGACATTGTTTCCAGATTTTTGTAAAACACACATTTTAAGCTCTAAAAGATCATTGCCTTTATTTTTTTTTTTTTCGACTGGAAAAGGCATTACTCATTGAGCTGTGTGTTTGAAAGAGAAAACGCTATTCCGGTAGTCCTATCAGCTCTGGTGTTATTTTAAACTGCTGCTGTATAGAGATTTACACTCGGGGCTGTTTAGCCTCTGTCAAGACATAGTATGTGAATCTTAATCTGTAAAATGCAGATCTGTTCAGGGACTTTGGCCACTGGATTGGGAGTGCATGCGTTGGTGTGTTATGCAATGGCAAAGAAGGTTTTATGCTTTGGTTCAAAGAGGACCAGACAGAGAAGGCATGAAAACTCTTAACTGTCTATATGTCTGTCTGAATAGAGAACAGTGGAAGATACTTCAGCCTAAAGCCTTTTAAAATTAAGTTGACATCACTTTCATCAGCTCAAAGGCTGGAGAAAAAAAAAAGCACTGTCATTTATTCTGAGAAATATTCTTAAAGGTTAAAGCTGAAAAATATTCAAGTTATTTTTGGATAACAACTTATAGAGGTAAATATAATCAAGGATGCTTTGGTTGTGGGTAAAAATAAATAAAAAAGAAGAGCTCTGGAGCACTTGTTTGAAAGGCAGACATTCAGTAATTGAAATCAAGTAGGAGAAAAAAGATGCTAATTTTTTTCATCTACCATGTGTAAATCCTCATTTACAACAGATAATATTAGATAAAACAACCACAGTTTAAAAAGAAAATCCAAAAACTGAAGCAAGCTCAGTTACTGCAGTTCTGGGATTTTTTCCCCCCTGACATCGCCTTTGGATACAGATACTAATACAGTGATCCACTTTATGCATCCCAGGAGGGCATGTCCTATGAAATGACTGCCTCAAATCTTGTACTCAGTGGTGATGCTGAACATCAAGACTTTCCTGTGTATCTACCCATCCATGCTCTTTCCCAGATGATGGCTTTAAAATCCTATGAATCCACATGATTGCCCACGTTTTTGCACAGGAATTTCTCAACAGTTCACATGGTGGCCCCCTGCAAAGGCAAGTAGGGGCATTTGGGAGACGATGTTCCATCTGGAGCAAATGATCATTTGTGCTTTAAAGCTCTGGCTATAATTTATCATGATTACTTTTCACATTTAAGAGAAAAGAAATAATGTGATGACAGCTGCTTCCAGATTATCAGATTAGATTCTGTGTGGTGGTGTTTACTGCAGGCAGCAGATGAGGGAGAGGAAAGGCTGGGTAGCTTGAGTCAGTATCTCAGCAATTGACATGTAGGTTACTCAGAAAAAAAAAAAAGAAACATTTTCCCACTTCACTTGATAGAATGATAATGGATGTACAGGAAATCCTGGTGGATGAATTAGGACATAACTATTAATAATCTATTAAATGTTATTTTTAAATTGAAATGTTGAGAATTTGTCCATCACCAGTAACCACGTGAGGGCGCTGTTCACACAGCAACTGATAATTTCCCGGCGTTATAAAATAAAAATCACCTGCCCTTCTTTTAAAAAGGGCTTTTTACGGAAATCTTGAAAACAGCTGGCTGCAATATTGGAAGGGTTTTGTTTTCTCAATGCCTGTGGTCCTCGGCTTGCATTTCACTTCCACTGCCATTTTTACAGGCCAAATGACATAGGATGAAGGCTGTTCGTACCCTGCTGATTTATATATTTTCCACCTATCTCCTGGTTATGTTTGGATTTAATGCTGCCCAAGACTTCTGGTGTTCAACTTTGGTGAAGGGAGTCATTTATGGATCCTATTCTGTAAGTGAAATGTTTCCCAAAAACTTTACAAACTGCACTTGGACACTGGAAAATCCAGATCCAACCAAATATAGCATTTACCTGAAATTTTCCAAAAAGGACCTTAGCTGCTCTAACTTTTCCCTTCTGGCTTATCAGTTTGATCATTTTTCCCATGAAAAAATAAAGGATCTTTTGAGAAAGAACCATTCTATAATGCAACTCTGCAGTTCCAAGAATGCTTTTGTTTTTCTACAGTATGATAAAAATTTTATTCAGATACGTCGGGTATTTCCAACTGATTTTCCGGGATTACAGAAAAAGGGCGAAGAAGATCAGAAATCCTTTTTTGAGTTTTTGGTACTGAACAAGGTGAGCCCAAGCCAGTTTGGTTGCCACGTCTTATGCACTTGGTTGGAGAGTTGCTTAAAATCGGAAAATGGGAGAACAGAGTCCTGTGGAATCATGTACACAAAGTGCACCTGCCCTCAGCATTTGGGAGAGTGGGGGATTGATGACCAGTCGCTGGTTTTGTTGAATAACGTCGTGTTACCCCTGAATGAGCAGACGGAGGGCTGCCTGACTCAGGAGCTGCAAACTACTCAAGTCTGCAATCTGACCAGGGAGGCCAAAAGACCACCCAAAGAAGGTAAGTGCCCAGAGAAAGGGGGAATTGGGTGCTTGTGGGTGGGGGAGGCTTTGCATGGAAGTAACCCTTGCTGGTTCACTACGTAAGCCTAATAGTTGCTCCTTTATTCTGTCAACTTTGAAGTGATTTGATTTGTGGTCTTCACTGTGGAAGGGCTCTTAAGCTAGGGTTAGCCTTCATGACATTAGAGACAAGCAGAGATGGGCAGCTCAGCAACGTGCTCCAGAAGTATCGGTAGAACATTCAGAAGAGAGATACAGGAATGAAGCCAGTTGGTGTTGGGGGTTGGTAAGGAGGAAAAAGTGCTTTTATTCAGGCTTGCAGCCTAGGAAATCTACACATGCTCCTAATGTGAAATGCGTATGCAGACTTCCTCCTGATCAGCAAATGTCCTCTTCCCTTCCTTGCTCGAACCTGTTTCTTAGCCTCTCTCCTCTCCCTGTGACTCCAGGAACCACTCAACAGAAAGCCTATGTGGACTCGGAGACTGCCCGTCTCCGAAGTCAAGAGAGACCATTTTCACCCAGCTCCTTGGTTTTTGTGTAGAGTGTTTTGCACAATAAATAAATCCCTGTGCGTGGTCTTTGGCCAGGCGAGAGAAACACGTTGGAAGCCACAGCTCCCTGGGTCTCTGAAGTCAGCAGCAGAAGGGAGGGGGTGGCGGCAATGAAGGCACATGCAGATTCTGAACTACAGAGGTGCTTCTTGCAAGTCTTTTCTCATACTTTCTTGGTCCTTTGTTGAAAGAGAGAGAGAGAGAGAGAGAGAGAGACTGAGAGACTGAGAGAGACTCACAAATGAGCTAAGTAGGGAAACAAAACAGTGCAACGGAAATGCAGAGGAAGACTCCCAAGTATCACAGTGACTTGTAGCGGTCGCCCATCCTCAGTGGGGGAGCTAGCCAAAGATTTAAGATTGTGGATTTTTTTTTTTTAATAATGTAAGAAAGCATGGCATAGTTTGGGAAAATGACTTTTGCTTGGAAGGTTAATGGCTCTGCTCCGTTCCTTAAAGGACAGAGCCAGTACATACTCTTTCTTGTCTCTCAGCCCTGCAAACCAGTGAGTATGTTGATTTCTTATGCAGGAAATGTTTTCTGATCGCCACAAAGATCCCAGTCTGTGGAAAGGGACAGCCAAGCTCCAGTCCCCCTTTCCTCTCCCTCCCCCAACAGAAGTTGCCTTTGTGGCCAATATAAAATCGACACGTTGTTGGAGAATTTTCTTTAGGGGTAGCCAAGGCTTTGTAGGAGAGTGGAGCCAGCAAGGGGAAAGGGGAGGGGTAGAGGAGCCTAGACAGCTTAATGCTGTTTCTCTGCTGGCTGCAATTTGGGGGATGGGAATTATGGAAAAGCAATGACACCAGGCAAAGAAAAAAAAATTGAAAATAAGAGCAGGCTAATGGCAAGGAGAAGGGGTGGAACCTTTTCAGATTTCCACAGGTCAATGTTTGGCTAACAGCGGTGACTGAAGAAAACAAAGTAGTTTTAAATTACAGGAGTTCTCTTCTCTAGTAAAAAATCCCAGAGAAGCACTAACAACTGCAGGGATGGTATTTAACACCATTTAAAACTAATTAGTGTCCCCTAGAATAAGAACTACAGTACACACAGAAACTGTGACGCCACCAGCTCACTAAGGAAAACAGTGAACATCAGACACTGAGCTTGGTGGGTGTCTCCTGGTTGTTTGAACGGGAGTTGTAAATGTATTTCCGCCATGGTGCAGATGTGCTAATCAACTTCACCCCTGATCCGACTGAAAGCAGAGAATCAACCCAGTTTTGCAGCCTGTTTTCAAATGAAAAGTGGCAGAAGAAAAGTTGTGAGCTCATGGTGCATGGTTTTCAGGGATGTTGCTGGTGGCAGGCATGGGCTGTGGGTGAAGACAGTGCCGGATGCGTCGAAGCTACAGGAGACATACATTTCATTTGTACAGGAGTGGGTTGTAGGCATTGTATTATAAAGCCTATGTCAAATACATATGTCCTATTGCTAATCAGCTGTAGAAATGAGGAGGCAATAACTTGCATCGGCAAATACATGTTTATCTTGGAATTTTATGATCTTCATGGGGCCAAACTACCAAGTTTGTATAGTAGAGCAGTTTTTTATGCTGTATCAATAAAATCGCACAGTTATGGTTCTTTGTAGTCTAAATTTATGCTTTTTAATCGTCCAGGTGCCTGGAGTTAGGAAGGCCAGGAGAAGTAGTTCCCCGTGACACGTCTTGGTTGATGCATTTATAAGTAATTCTTTAAAATATGTATCATAACCTTCCTCGTCTTATTCAAAGAGGGCCTTTTTATTTAGGTTGCAGTGTAGAAAAGAATGTGAAAATTTAGACTCTTCATTCTGTACCCTTTATGTAAAGTATATTAACCCTTAAATATTTTATATGAGTGACATAAAATACTATGCTAAGAATGATTTATTTAATATTATTTCAAGTAGATCACATAACTGCACCCAGAGATTTAGGTTAATAGTTACATACTGAATTGCTGCTCATATTTAATTCAAGGTTTCTTCATTTTGTGCGGTAACTTGTAATTCTAGTTTATAAGAAGAGGTTTTAAAACTTTCACCTATGCTTATGTTATTTGACGATCCTACTTTCTATGGAAGAAAATGTTCGACTCTGCTGAAGATGTAAAGAGAATTAATGCAACCGTGTCCCCACCACATTCATTGTGGATGTAGTGACGAAGGTCAGTCTTGAGCAGATCTACCCAGATTGCTTCATAGAAGCGGCACAGAATTTGTCAGGGGAGCCTCCAAACTTAGCAGACACAACTCCAGACTGTTTTGCTGGGTACTGATGTTCATGACAAAAGTATGACAGTTACGACTGTGAATGTGCCCACTTTGGGTTTAAAAAAAAAAAAAAAAAAAAAAGGAGTTAGCACTGAGCAAAGAGTAGACTCTCAACAGTGGATGTCTGCTCTGAGAGAGGTGTTTAAAAAAAAGTAAACGTAATTCACTCACATGCAGAAATTGTTCTCCTTTCTTGTGAGACCAACAATTACAAACTAGACACACAGCAGATTTCCTGCACTGGTGTGTCACTGAACATCACGTCTGAGTACATTTAAGAACATTCCTATTTAAAGTTGTTTTTGACATAGTTGGGAGTGACATCTGCTTATAGAAAGTTAGCTATCATTCACTCCTGTTCTTTTCGTTTGTGTGTTTTTTGTTTTTTTTTTTTTTGAAATCATGAGACTAATTTTTAAAAATGACTCTTTTTGAAAACAGTGATTGGACAGTTTAGACAGTATTGGGTTTCTAAAACTATATCACACACACACACACACACACACACTTAACATTGGTATTCACCTGATCTTTGCATGGAATTCTGGGAACAGATCGGCAGCTATTCACAAAATCATTTTCACATTTTCAGTAATATGCTTCGTTACTGAAGATGACTCTGGACTATATAGTTAGGATGGACATTTGGCATGAGATCTTATGTCAGTACTTCGTTTAAAATGGCAGCATTAAAACAGTTTGGATGTCCAAGTCATATAAGAAGCCTTAAAGGAATCTTTGTTTGCTGCTGACATCAATGGCTCTACTTATGTGAAGGGAAGTCAGGATCCCTGTATAGATTCCAGGAAATCTGCACACACTCACCCATTTGTTTTTCTAGACTGGCTATGCTAATCCTGAATATCCCAGCTCCCAAGGGAAGAGTCACAATGTGCCTGGGTAAACTCTAGACTCCAGCTCGTGTGTGTATGTGTGTGTGTGTGTGTGTGTGTGTGTGTGTTTGCACATATTTGTAATCTTGAGGGATTTTCATCTTGGGCACCTTAATTCTTCTCTTGTCCGGTTTGCCCTTACATTACTTTTTGACCCACCTTTTCTCTTCCTTCTTTACTCCTTGGGTCTCGAGTATTTTGTGAATTATTGCTATCATTGAACCTTCTTCAGCAGAAGATATAGTGCATCCATCTTTCCTTGGAGAAACAGATCCCGAAGTTTGCCTGTCTTTTGCTGAACACCACAGCACTTTGCAAATACTGTAGTTTTGTTCTAACACTTAATTGCCTTGCTGTGTGATTCTTCCACTTATATTTTCTTCTCCTTCTTTGGCAGATTTTGAGTTGAGTAACAAGACGGGGCTTTTGAAATTGTAGCCCAGTCTTAACATAATCTTGGTGACTGCAGGTTGAAATGAACATTAAGTGAATGAAAGAATAAAGTTCTAAAAAGGAAAGATATTGATGTATTAATTGCAGTCAAGAAATACTGATGAGTCACTTTGGAAAAGCAGTCACCTTCTACTTTCTCTTCTATGAGAAGATGAATACCATTCATCACCTTTCCTATTTCATTAATGCATTGTTGATGTCAGAGACTGGTCTCCAGGGCATTCTAATAATGCTTTGAAAAGAACAAGAGGAATACAGGCAACTTAGTATTATCATTTCACCATTTTTATGTGGACATATGAATGGTAAGCATAACTTGTTAGGTATTACCATCTAGAAGATAATGATAATAAAATTGTACATTTCTCTGCTCATATCTCTGTGCATCTCTTTGACATCTTGCTATAGTCATAGCATTTCCAAAAACATGCAAAAAAGAATGCTTACTTGTATTTTAACTCTAAATTAAGAACTATACATAATGGCAGAAAATTACGAAAAATGAAAAATGTTAGCCAAAAAATGCTGATTTTTTTCCTTTTTTCAATTTTAGAAATTTACCAATTTAGGAAATACTTCACATATGCAATGTTTTTGAAAGAAAAGTCTTGCAGTGTGGTTTTTGTAAGCAATTGGTTCATAATATTGAGAGGCTTGAAAAGTAAGTGAAGCGTGCCTTCATGTCAGGCTTGCACATATAAGGCAGGCAGCATGGGATTCAATAGGTCTTTGTGACTGCTGCAGATAAATGTATTAAAATTATGTTGCCTCAGAAATTAAGGTAGGCGTTTTCCTTTCCTAACAGTTGAGCTCCATGCATTCTTTAATTTATTGTATTTCCCAGTTTAAGGGATTATATTGTTAGTCATTTTTTGAGATAGTTATTTTGTGAAATACAGTTTCCTTTAGAATTAACTTGGTCTGTATTGCCTATAAAAGTCAACTGGTTGTTGAATCAAGAATTAGTATAATTAAAAAATAAATTTTCCTGGGGTTTGGAGATAGCTCAGTCAGTAAAATATTTGCCACATATGACCTGAATTAAATCCCCAGGAACCCTAATAAAAAGCTGCATTTGGAGGGTTGTAAATCAAGAACTGGGGAAGTGGAGATCTAAGGATTCCTAGCCTACCTGGTAAGTTTACATGCCACTGAGAGATGCTTTGTCAAAAAAATAAAAAGATGGATGACTGTCTTGATGAATAACATCTGAGGTTGACCTCTGACCTCCACATGCACATATACATATGCACTTCCCCCAAATAATTATACACACACGCACACCACTTCTTTTTAAAAATAGCATGTGCTAGGCTTTCAGATTATGAATCCAAAAGATCATGAAGCTATCTTTTCATCTGTCCTTTGACCTAAAAATGATATCACTAATATATTTTTAATTTAATTTCTTTTTACATTTGTAATACTTGGTAATGCTTATTTCTCAGGATATAAGAAAAAATTATATTGAGTATAAAAATAAGGAATGAGATTAATGATTGGGTATTTTAGTTTCTATCAATATCTATGAAAAGTTCTTAATTCAGTTTCCTAATGTACTTTTAATGTATCAGAGATTTATTTTCTTTAATTAATAGTAGAGATACATTAAAATGTCTAGATTTGTCGCTTCATTGAAGTAAAAGCAGAAGTTTGATGTGCATGGGGCTGAGTTTATAGAATGACTCAGTCATCTTTGACAAGTAACTAAACTTGACTCATTAAGAAGCTGGGAATTACACCTGCGATAATAGAGGTGTATTCAATGAGATTGTACCTATCGATACTTAGCACATTTTCCACGTTATGTTAGAACATTAACAAGTGTTAGTATTTTTTTTCCTCTGTCAGTGTTCTCCTTTTGGTGGTTCAAAACAGAGGGTTTTTTTTTTTTTATTGAAACTCACATAGTTCAGAGATTTATGATTGCCATAAAATATTCTTCTAATGTGATTAACACATTTTATAATATTTTTATAATTGTGTACAATAATAGACATGATGATTTAGGTTCAAGATAAAGCTAACACCCAGTGTTAAACTGAATCTGCCTATTGGTCCATATGCTTTCTTTTTTTTTTTGTTTTGTTTTGATTTTACCTGCATTGGTGTTTTACCATGGGTGTTGGGTCCCTTGGAACTGGAATTACAGAGAACTATGAGTTGCCTTGTGGGAGCTGGGAATTGAACCCCAGTCCTCTTGAAGAGCAGTCAGTGCTCTTAACCACTGAACCATCTCTCCATGCCCCTGGTCCATATGTTTTCATTGTTGGTGCTGCCTTTTAATGTCTATAGAAAAGGCTGGACTACACTTTACTGTTTTTTCTTACTAGGAATATAGAGTAGAAACAAGGAAAAGTGATAACACACCTAAGATGTTAGGCAGGCTGCAGCTGAGGTATCAGCTGCCGTCTTGCTTCCTGTGTGTGTGTGTGTGTGTGTGTGTGTGTGTGTGTGTGTGTGTGTGTAAAAGAGTAATACCATTGGTTTAGAAACATTCTAGCCGGGCGTTGGTGGCGCACGCCTTTAATCCCAGCACTTGGGAGGCAGAGCCAGGCGGATCTCTGTGAATTCGAGGCCAGCCTGGGCTACCAAGTGAGTTCCAAAAAAAGGAAAAAAACAACACAGACCAATCTTTAAAAAAACAAAAAAAAAAAAAAAAAAATAGAAACATTCTTTCCGTAGTTTATTTATTGATGTACAAATATTTATTTCAAGACTATGTGTATATTGAGTACTTGACTGTAATGTGTTCTGTGTGAAATTCTTTCTTTAGTGAATGTAGCCCTGTAAGAAAAAAACAAAAACAAGCACACCAACAACCCAAACAAGCAAGGAATTCTGTTGGAAATTTTAAGAAAAGTTTCTATTATTTCTAAGTGGATATGGTTGAAATTCTGAATGAGCAAAACACAATTCAAACAAATACTGTGAATTGTAATGTATAAAGTGTAGCAGGGGAGATGCTTTCCTTTATGATAAATGGGCCATCAGCATGTACAGCATGGAAGTCTTACAAACTATGCATTGTAAGTGAAATAATTTTTCACTGGGACACATTTTCATTAAGGTTTAAAATCTGCTTATAGTACAGTATTGTTCCTTACAGCTGCAGTGGTTTTGATTGTTGAGTAGAGTTCTATTTATATAACATCAGCGTGTGGAATTCTGTTTATCTGGTTGTTTATCCTATCTTTAAAATTTTCTTGTTATACGTTCATTTCAAAGATTCTCTTTAAATCATGGAGATTTTTGAAATCCCTTAAAACTCTTATTCCTTAAATAATCATAGGGAATTGGTAATATTTTAGATTTAATTATTTGAACTTGTCTATGAGTTTAGGACATTTAATAAAGGACCATTCAGCCTCATGAGTGTGTGTACATTTTGAATTCAATGAAGAAAAGACAGCATCTTTAGATTTCTGTATTGATGGAGGCATGACTAATACTTCAAATAGATCAAGCTAGCGGTGTATGACTCATCTCAGCCTGGAAAGCTGTCCTTTGGATATCTTTGCTTATAAGCAATCAAGCTATTTAAGTTAAATTGTTTCCAAGTATTTTAAATTTTGCTGCATTGTACAAAATGAAGATTATATTTGGAGGTTTGCCTTGCAAAGGAGTTCTCTTCAAATGCCAAAGGATTCTCTTTCAAATCATTTAGAGGAAAAGTATGGCTTCATTGGCATTACTTTCACTGAAGTATGGCCGGTTTTAGTAGGACAATGAGCCCCTCTCCAGCTTCTTACATATTCAAATATTGTTAAGAAGTAAAGTGGATTGTTTTAGGTTTTTTTTTTTTTTCAAGACAGGGTCTCTCTTTGTAGCTTTGGAGCCTGTTCTGGAACTCTCTTTATAGACAAGGCTGGCCTTGAACTCAAAGAGATCTGCCTGCCTCTGCCTCCGGAGTGCTGGGATTAAAGGTGAGCGCCATCATCGCCCAGCTTGTTTTAGTTTTTATTTGAAGATTTTCAACTTTTTTTAAAAGTAAAATTATAAAATGTTCTCTGTATAATTCCATCACATGCTCCATTTATAGTTAATCTTTAAGTTGTGATCCAAGAGTTCTATCATTATCCGAGAATAAACCAGCTTCCTAGTTATGAAAGATTGATCATTTATCTTCAGTTAGTAAATACAGTTCATGAAATAACAAATGCATAGGAAATATAATGTTTAAAACCAGTTGAATAGATAAGAGTTTTTTGTTAAGTCACATGCGTTTGCTACAATCCCCCCACCTCAATTTAGCACAGACTAGCATCTGGGAAGAGGAAAGCTCAACTGAGGAGTGGTCTCCATCAGGTCAACCGGTGGGCATGTCTGTGGGCGTGTTTTCTTGGTTAGTGATTTATATGTGATGGCCTACCCCACTGTGGCTGGCACCCAACACTGGACAGGTGGCCCCAGATGTGTAAGAAAGCAAGCTGAAAGAAAGGAAAAAGAAGCAAGCAAGCTGAGCTAGCCATCGGCAGCGAGGTAGCCATCAGCAGCGAGGCAGCAAGCCCATATGGAATGCTCCTTGTGGATTTCTGTCTCCAGATTCCTGCTTGAGGTCCTTCCCGCCTTAACTTCCCTCAGCGATGAACTATAACCTCAAAGTGTAAGAAGAAATATGCCCTGTCCTCCTCAAAGTTGCTTCTCGACAGCGTTTTTATCGAAACAATACAGAAAACAAAGAACACTGTCATTTAGGTTTTTGTTTGTTTGTTTGTTTGTTTGTTTGTTTTTGAGACAGGGCTTCTCTGTTTATCTTTGGAGCCTGTCCTGGATCCCGCTCTGTAGACCAGGCTGGCCTTGAACTCAGAGAACCGCTTGGCTCTGCCTTCTGAGTGCTGGGATTAAAGGCATGTGCCACCAACCCCCCGGGGTCATTTAGTTTTGTATTTGAAATTACCTTATAAAATGGAAGGTAAACAGTGTTTGCATTATGTGAAATGAAGTCACTGACTGGGTGACCTAATCCTAAAATATAATATTCCTAGACTTTTTTTTAGATCATAGGTTTCTTTGGAAACTGAAAATTGTTTGGAAAAAACAGCGGAAACTTGGGCATGGAAATGGTATTCGAGTGCCAATGGGACAAGATTACAATGTTTTAAATACATGTAGACATTAATCACAAAGCAAAGGGAATTTGGACTCCAGCAGAGAAAGTTACAAGGGTGAAAAGACTTTTTGAAAATTAATATGAGTAAATGATAAAGTGACACAGAAAAGCTTGCCCTTCTGAAAAAATTTTCCCCATGATCCTTTTCAGGTGAATTTTTGAAAACAAACTGATAAACTTTGGAAAAATACCTTCATTTCTACACTTGCATGTCTAAAACATAATAATTTAGTTTACGTTATACACTTTGAATGTTTAAAGACTCTTTGGCCAAGCAGAGGTGGCTCATGCCTTTAATCCCAGCCCTCGGGAGGCAGAGCCAGGCAGATCTCTGTGAGTTCGAGGCCAGCCTGGGCTACAGAGCGAGATCCAGGACAGGCACCAAAACAACACAGAGAAACCCTGTCTCAAAAAACAAAGCAATAAATAAATAAATAAATAAATAAATAAATAAATAAATAAATAAAT
>CABHPH010162482.1:0-18465 GCA_902168325.1 Peromyscus nudipes | reverse complement strand
CGGCCTTTTGTCAAGGCATTTCCTAAAATCTGAAGACAGTTCTCTGTTGAAAACCACAACTACCTCCATTGAGAGTTCAGAAGAAGTCACACATACCGTGTATGGAAAAATCAGAGTATCTAATTCCCTTCAGCCGTTGGTTGTTCTGGAGGAGAATTTTATGTTCTAGAGCACGTAGATTCCACATCTCTACTCTCAGTTTCATGATTTAGCTCTTCCTTATTGAAGTTGATTTTACTGGTAAGCAAAATTTCTGCAAGAGGCTTTTCATAGTGTTCAGAGTCAGATTGCCCGGATTCCACTTCTTCATTTCTGGCCCTGTGCACCTCAGAGTATTATACATCTCTCTAAACTTTAGGGTTTCTTACCCTCCCCCCCCCCCCCCCCCCCGTGTTCACAGTGGATAATTTTAGTGTAGAAGTCGGAAGATGGAGCGAGGCAGTTCTTGATGCTTGACCGTGTGCACATGGGATGCTGTCAATGCCTGAACTATGCAGTTCAGACTCAGTAAATGTTATCAATTGGGTGATCCCAAAGCACTTTACTGTGCTGGAGATTTTGCTACAGCAAATGAAATTTTGATTCCTAATAAAAAGTAATCCATTTATTTAACAGGCCCCAGAGAAATTAAAGTGTCTCCTGGAGTGTTCAGTATATGGAAATGTGTTGCTTGTATTCTTTCTTTCCTCTGCCGCTGAGAAAGCTGTGCGTTAAATTGACATACCTGTTTTCCATTACTCCTCATTTGAAAGATGAGCCGTTCTGTGCACAGTATCACTATTCTTTTCCTTTGAAAATGAATTAGTCAGTGATAATTACATTAGCCCATGAAAGCAACTTTATCTTCTGAGTACTTTTCCTGTCAGGTGTATGTCCAAATAGTCTAGGCCTTTCTTGGTAGTGTTTGATTTAAATGGGCCATTTTACTGGTTCTATCAAGGTAGAATCTCAGGACTAGTACACGTCTTAACATGAAGCCAACTGTCACTTCTGTCTCTGAGTTCCATCCATCTTGATCTTTCTGAAGAGTGAATTTCCCTTGAAAAGTCTCTTATTTCTGCCTCTTCCCTAACATTTGTTCTTAGGCTTAATTAAGGAAGATAGTAATAAAATGTAACTGTGCATTTGATTTCCCAAGTGATCAACTCGTTTGCTTTCTATTTAAAAACAAAACAAAGCAAAAACTTTATTTTTGTGAGATGTCACAAGCACACCAGCCAGAAACACATCATCAGCTTCTTAATTCTCCAGTCTTTTAAGAGCTCCTGGTTAGAAGCTGAGAAACGGCCCTGTGGATGAGGCCTTGCTTGTGGCTGGCAGCTTTCAGCGGGGCCTCTGTGACTCACAGGGTTCTGTGGCACGGAGACCAGAATGCACATAAAAGCCATTTGGGAAATTTAAATCGGTGTCCAAAAATGTTGCTATTATTACCATCATTCCCAACATAAACCCGTGTATTTCATTTCACGTGTTTGGCTCATTGGTGTGCGTGCTTTGAAGACAATAGCCTTCCCCTGTGATAGTAATCATAAATTGCATGGTTTTCAATATACTTGAGACTCTGCAAGAAGATTTATGTGTTGTTAGGACAGTTTTAGTTCTTTATATCAATGTCAGGGGGTAAGAATTTTGACTTCACATGGAAACATTAACTGTGTGAGTTCATCTCTTACTTGCTCTATCTCTCGGAACCAGGGCAGTGTGCTTTATATTAGTGCACGCTTTCTGTTCTTTCAAAGCAGAGTCACATGTATGTACTTTCCTTTTTTTTTTTTTTTTAAAATTTCTATAAAAGAAAAAACACAGTTAATGCATAGGTATTCAGGGGCAGCCAATTCTCCTAATTTATATTTAAGCAATGTAAACCTTAAGATTTAGGCTTCTTCCAGTAAATGAGGCATGATGACTTTGGCGTTATTCATGTTCAGCTTCCCTCACCGGTAGAGAAAGATCGGAAATTTAATGAATCATTTCACAATGAGCTTCCACTCTTACATAAACCAGACAAGTAGCTGAAAAATAAAGACGTCCTTTCTTTCCTTTGGATTCCTTACAAAGTCAAGAGTTAGTACTGGAGGAGAGTGAGTATAGACGAACTCATCAAAATTCTGTCCTGACTACTAGGAATTGTAATGTTACAGAAATACATTGTCTAGGAGTCAAAGACTACATACTGAACAGCCATCTCTGTGCCATATGAAGCAATTAAAAATTATATGTGTCTCTATTTAAGGAATATCAATTGGGTAAATTAGAGTCAAGCTTCGTAAAATTTGTGGAGTATTGTTTTTAGAAGTTAGCCCTCAAAAGAGTACATATAAGAGTCTGTTCTCTAAAGGACAAACATAGGACTATTTTAGAGAAATAATCTGAACTATTCATACTAATTTATTGATAGAGTAACTTAGTAAATTTAGAAGCTAAACAGAACATCTGCCTCTTTCTACTGTCGGAATGCTCAATTTTTTGAAGAGTTTTAACAAACCTAATCACTTCATAAACATCTTGTTGAAGCTTGTAGTTTTATGCCTTTGAACACATGCTGCAATATTAATAGGTGTGTTTATGTTCAGAGTTTTTCAAAGACAAAATTGAAATGAACTATTCTGTTTTCTCTCAACTTGCTGAAATCAAGCCATATCAGCTTAACATTTATTTTGACTAACTAGAGATACAAATAGGTGATACAGCTGTCCCTTCGTGCAATAAATGTTTATGCTTACCAGGCAGCAGATGAGCAATGGTTAGCATAGTGAACCTGTTAGCAGAAATTTCTTACTTGCAGTGGCTATTCTAAAGAGAATCTAAATGAAAGAAAACGGTCCCCTAAGCCTATTTATTTCTTTGAAAAACTGTCTACTTATATGTTTTGCAATATGCCGATGAATCCCTACCTGTGTATGGGAGCCCCATGAGAGGTACTTACTAAGTTAACTTTTATTGTCCACATATGAAAACTGTGACACAAAGAAGGGGCAGAGCTGAATTCAACCATACGTTCTTAATCCACCATTCTGTGGAGATAAATGCCGTCTAATACTTTAATAATTCAAAAGGTACTCAACTTCTCAACCCTTTGTTGCTATGGGAAGTTCAAAAATGCAATGAAGTTTTGTTCTAAGCCTTCTAGAGTATATTTCTTCAACCATGCACAGCAGCTTTGGCTTTCTAATCCTTCTTCCATTTTTTTTCTTTCCTAATGTGTAGGTTGTATTCCTCCATAGTAATAAAGGTGAAAGTGATTAAAATTTTGACCTGCTATTAGCATACAGAGCTCATGAATAGGTTTTGGTCATTTATATGAATTTTAAAGACTTTAGGTTTTTCATTAATGTAAATATCCACTTAGGTCTAAATGCAGTCTATTTTGAATATTCTGTTCTAGAAAAATATGAATGTTTTATGTTACGGTAGCAAAGACTTTGCCGTTTAATTGCTTTGAACTCCACTTAGCACCACATTAACACAACTAGGTGCTTAATCTGTTCTATAATTATAATTATAGAAGATGAAAATAAAATAGAACTACAATTACCTCTTCTTGTATAAAGTAATGATTTTAAGTTGTTAATATGTCATTTATAGTCGACAAAAATATAGTTAGATTTAGCATCTGTAATGGCAAAAGAAACAGGATATCTATAAAAAGAAATAGAGGTAAAAAGTTCATTCCTTAGCTGAGGGAATAGTTTATTTAATTTTTCTCTTTTAAATAATTTGTTAAGTTCGTTTTAAATTCTCAGCTTTTGTTTGGCTGGATACTGAAATTGAATACTATCTTATTGGGAAGAAGAAAATAATTTTGGGTCATTCTTAATGTCAATTTAGGGATGGTCTTAATTGTAATAGCATTCAATTATTGGAAACCAATTTGATCCAAGCTCTCTACTTTAAATGTTAATTATTCACCATGGTAGGGATACAAACATTTAAGAGAAAGCAATCAAAACAGTTATTTTTCTTCACAGAAAGATAGCTACTTATTTTATTTTAAGATTTTAGAGACCATTTGTAGAACTTTGGCAGGCAAAAACTAAAATCATTATTTGAAAAGTACATTAGAAAAAGTTTTTATTTCCACTTCATTAATTTTATGTCTTTGAATATCTTTTCTATTTCCACATGCTAAAAAACATATTCTCCCAGAAGTAGAATCTGTTTTCATTGTAATTCAAATTTAATGTATTTTTGTATTCTATTTGGATTAACACAAGAACATATATCTATGATAATAATTATTTGTATATTTCATCATCAGAAAAAAATCCTATTTGAATAAATTCAGAATTCTTGTATCATGTTCATTATGTATAAAAATTTTTAGGTACATGCTTAAAAATATTTCAGCATTTGCAGAATTTAGCAGATTAAGAAGAATTTAGAAAACTATTCCAGAGCAATTTACTTGCTTTGAACATCTGGTTAACAGCTGGAGTAATGACAGTCAACACAGCAGTGCCCATCTTTTACACTGATCCCCCACGCACACACAAGCTCGAGGAAGGATTAACTACTATTAAGTCTTGCTTCCTCTTTCCAGAGAGATTTCCTTTACTAAAGGAAAGATTTTAGAATTCTTAAGCACATCAGCTAAAATATATGGGAATTATGAATAATACTGATTAACCCCAGATTTCAATTTCATATAAATTCCGGAGAATACTATCTTTTAACTGGTGACATTAACTCGTTATGCTTAACTCTCTCTCTTTTCTTTTTGGAAAGTAAATTTTTATTTTTTTATTTTTTATTATTAAGAAATTTTTTATTCATTTTATATACCAATCACAGATCCCCTTCTTCCGTCCTCCCACCCCTCCAGCCTCCCCCTCCAACCCACCCCCATTCTCTTGGTAATTCAGTGAACACACTTAACGCCCAAATGATATTGTGTCAATAATATCCGATGTATTAGGCTGAATCTATTCACTGAGTTGACTAGTTGGTAAAGCCTGAGCTTACCCTGCTGAGGTGTTTAACATATTAGTTAGATTATAAATTTTGGGGTGGATACTATGTACAGTTATCTAAATTCCAACAGTTCCCATGTTTACTGTTTCATGTGAATTTATATTTTATTGTCAGTTATTGTTTCCATTTGTGTGCTGATAAATTTGGGATGCATTCAATTGAAAATGTTGAAGAGATTCCCCCAGCTAAGTTCCCACTGAAAAACACTTCATTTTTAAAATAAATAACTGTTATATGCACACTTACCCTCATATAGAATGGTAGAAACAGCTTATATGGATCAGCCCTTTAATTCACTGGTCAGCCAAAGTCACCCAAAGTGGTATTCCTTCCATTTAAATTGTGTTCCTGCTATTGAAATTTGTAGGCATTTTGTATGACTAAAAAGCCACACTTAAAGATAGGATTGAAAACCCTGTGAAGCTGAACCATGGTAGCCTTTCTGCCATGTGTCATCTCCAGTGATAAAACAAGCACAGATTGTTTTAGAGTTGCACTTCTGTACTAATGCCATTCTGTAAGTGTTTTTCCAGGGGACTGGAGTGAGACGGCAAAAGCTTAGCAGGAAGTTAATTCAGTCAGGATGAGTCATAAAAGCTGTAGACAGAATATATGTACACAGTTTATGAAAAACGATGTTTGATGAGCAGCTGAAAGATCGTGCTTCTTGGTGCTTTCTTTCTTCCTAACCTAAGATTATTCTGTAAAGAACTATGTATATCTATGTGTGACAGCTCACAAAGGTACAGTTCTTGGTATGTAGACAGTGTAGGGGTTCACCTTGACCTGGCTGCAGCCACCTTCATTATAACTGTCATGATTACTCTGGGCTGATTTTCCTGGAATAGTTTCAGTGTGCTATATGCAATAAAAGGAAGAGTGGTATATGGAACTTTGTGACCAGACTCTGAAGCTGCCCGTGTCAGAAATATACTGCTGACACTTTTAATATTAGCTTGAGATAAAACAGGTATTTAGTGGCCTGGATGTGGTCACTTCAGTCCTGACTACTAGCTAAGCTCCCTCCTTACTGAACACCCAGGTGTGTGCTGGTCTTGCCTGGGAGAACCATGATCTTTCACCGAGTCTCCAATAAAGACATTTGTGATTGAAGTCAGAAGGAGTAGATACAAGTCATAATGAAGAGGGCAGAGATTGGATGCAATGTAAGCAAGCTGAATTAAAGCATCTGTGCTAGGGAGTAGGGATCCAGTAGATGTTGTGAACAGAGACTATTTCCCTTTGTGTAATTGGTACTTAAAAATTTTAGAGAAAAGTGTGAGTCAGCTGAGTAAGTGGTTAAGGTGATAGAAAATAAATGTTTCATATTATTAAATAAGTTTTCTATGATGAAGAAAAACTTGAGGTGAGGCATTGAGAATACTTCAGTATAACTCTAAAGTGAGAGGCTAACTCTGGGATCCTGAGACTTAAATAAAGAACGTTTGCTGAGAAATTAGAAGCTATGGCTCCCAGCCATAGCTGGATGGTTGTTTAAAACCATCCATAATTCCAGTTCCAGGGGATTCAATGCCCACTTCCAAACTCTACAGGTATCAGACATGCACAGAGTGGACATGTATACAGAATGGATATACATATAGAAAACTCATACATGTCAAATAAAGAGGCCTTAAAAATTAATATGAAATTTACTTCTATGTAATTAATTCATAGAGAGCCAAGAGTGTCTAAAATATAAATCTATTTGGCCATTCAATGTTTCATAAACAAATTTTTCTATATTCATGAAGCTAAAGATCAGTTTTTAGTGTCTCTATACAGAAATGGAAAATGTATATATTTAAAAAATGATATCCATAAATAATATTTTCCCTAATAAATCCACCTATGACAGAAACTCAGACCAAAATGAATCATCTATGAAAACACCATTTGAAGACTTACAAAAAATTCCTTTGCATGTAGACAGATCATCATGTAGAATCATGAAAATGATGTTTTGAGTTTTCAGTTACCATTCTAGAACAATTATAGGAGAAGTGAAAATAGATAAGAATAATTCTCAATATTTCCAGAAGTGATACTTTTTATATTATAAAAATATAAATTCTTGCCAGGTGGTGGTGGCACACGCCTTTAATCCCAGCACTTGGGAGGCAGAGGCAGGTGGATTTCTGGTGAGTTCCAGGCCAGCCTGGGGAGCTACAGAGTGAGTTCCAGAAAAGGCTCCAAAACTACACAGAGAGACCCTGTCTCAAAAAACCAAAAAGATGTATATATATATATATATATATATATATATATATATATATATATAGTCTCATAGATGCAATAGAATTTGTCCAATGGACAGTAACTTTCCTCTAGAATTGTACTTCATCAACTTTGGTGGCAACTTTAGGAGAGATACAAAAATAACATACTTTTCTGTTTTCTTACCATTATTTGCTTTTGCTTTTTGCTTTTTGGGGACAGGATCGTGGTAGGTAGTCCAGGCTAGCCTTCAACTCACTTTGTAGGCCAGGCTGGCTTCAAGCTTGTGATCATCTTGCCTCAGCCTCATAAGGAACACCAGAGCCTGCACAATTCATTTTTTTTAAATCATACGTAGCTACAAAGGAGACTAGAGTCTAAGAGTTTTTAAAGGCTCCTTATTTGTCTTTTTATTTCCACAAATTACCTCACACTGCTAATTACTGTAGATTTCAGAAATGCCTTTAAAGCAAAGGGGGGCATATCAAGCCCATGACAACTGGTGGTAATGCACACTGTACCTAACGATATTGTCTTAAATTTTGCCTAGACATCTATTGTAAATAAAAAGTTGAATTTTGTTTTGTAAACAAGTTGTATTTTTTTGTTCAGTATATAATTTTTACTGCTGTAATTCATCAGTTCTATTTTACAACCTTGTAAGCGTGCTTCCTGATTTCTGAACAAAGTTTTCTCTCTTTTTAGATTTTCAAAAACTCTATAGTTTACCAAATGCTTATACACTTAATTATAAATGATATAGAGTCCCATTTCATTCCTTGAAAAAGTCCATGTGTTTTTTTTTTTAACTACTTTTGGAATTTTAAAGTTGAGGTTGATCAGATAAAAAAAATTTTTTTTCACGCCAGGCGTGGTGGCGCACGCCTTTAATCCCAGCACTCGGGAGGCAGAGGCAGGCGGATCTCTGTGAGTTCGAGGCCAGCCTGGGCTACCAAGTGAGCGCCAGGAAAGGCGCAAAGCTACACAGAGAAACCCTGTCTCTAAAAAAACCAAAAAAAAAAAAAATATTTTTTCTGGGTCAAGAAATCATCCTCGTGGCTAATCAATAGTTCCGCTAAAAGTAATAAGTAAACGAATAAATTCATCTAAGTCATGAAACTCATTTTGTGCCTTTCAAAAATGCTCATATACTAAAATCTACCATTAGGATCTTTGTGCATTCTGCCCATCATGGGTTGCATCTCAAAATTGTTCTTCAGCCGACAGTAATAGCTTTGAGTAAGAAGCAGTTTTTTGGTTTGTTTTTGTTTTGTTTTGTTTTGTTTTTTCGAGACAGGGTTTCTCTGTGTAGTTTGGGTGCCTGTCCTGGATCTTACTTGGTGCCAGGCTGGCCTGGAACTCACAAGAGATCCACCTGCCTCTGCCTCTCTAGTGCTGGGATTAAAGGCATGCGCCACCACTGCCCCGCAAGAAGCAGTTTTAAAGAGCAGAAATTTTACACCTCTCAGCGAACAAGTCCCCTTCGTTTCAACAGTAGTTAAAGACTGGGTGGACACGTCAGCCTTTTACTGTCTCTTCTTTGTCTAGAAACTTTTAGAGTTGAGAAAGCCAAAGGGGATTCAAGCATTTTAGTATAATAGAGACAGTGAACTTAGGGTAAAGTTAGCTAGATCACGTGTATTTTGTAGAGGAAATCGTCTGCAGTGTTGTGATTTCCATGCAATTTAATTCTCTCTAAAAGCATCATAGTCAATAGAAAAATCACTATGTCAGCAAAGCTTGAATATGGAAATTCCCTTCATAGGATAAAAGGATTAGTTTTAAGTGGAAAGAAGTATCACAAGTGAAACTTATCTTTTAATGGTGAGTGTGCTCCTTTGTCCTGTCATTTTTCCAAGTGTTTCTTAAATATGTAGAAGATAAAGAGTGATTTTAAGCACAATTTTTTTGTAGCATCGTCATAACTCCTCAGGAGCCATCACCCTCAACAACTGTATTTGTGAAAAATAAAAATTTTAAGGTATCTTTTTTATTTGGGTTAAATATTTGTATGATCTGTTTTGTTACACTAAAAATTTATATATTAACATCGAACCTTCCCCTATATATATTAGACACAATAGTGCTGTTGAGAGAACCTTAGTAAAGTGCTTGTAAGGAAAGTTCTAGCACTTGACTTTCATCTCCAGAACTTATTTTTAAAAGGTCAAGGTAGGCATGCTGTTTCTTGCTCTTAGTCCCAACTTTTCAGAGGTAAAATGGGCAGATCACTGGGAACTCACTGGCCAGCTAACCTAGACTGTGTGACGAAGTACCCTGGACTCACTGCCCAGCTGACTTAGACTGTGTGATGAAGTACTGTGGACTCCCTGACCAGCTGACCTAGACCGTGTGACGAAGTACCCTGGACTCACTGACCAGTTGACCTAGACTATGGGATAAAGTACCCTGGACTCACTGGCCAGAGATCCTAACCTTTTTGGCTAGCTCAAGCCAGTTAAAAACACATTATAAAACATTAAAATTAACATCTGAGGAATGATACTCAAGGTTCTCGTCTGGTCTTTCCATCCGTGCACACACACACACACACGAGTGAATGAGACAGAGACAGAGACAGAGAGATTACAAATCCTCTAGAAATGACCCTTCTCCATAACATGATGCTGCTGGTACCTTGATCTCAGACTCCAAGACCTTAGAACTGTGATAGTAAAATTTCTGTTCTTTATAAGCAAGCCAGACTGTACAACTTTGTGACAGCCACTTGAATGGACTCAAACACGTGTTTATCATTCTCATGTTTACATGATGTTCTGGCTTGAACGAGGAAGTTGAGGAGGAGCTGTGTGTATTCAGAATTCAGAGTGCCAGAGACATGATTTGATTCCAGGCTCCCTGTGGACAGAACATGTCCCGTTCTCTGCCATGTTGTTTTTCTTTTAAATACCTGCTAAAAATAACATAAACAAGAACAACCTTTTGTGGAATGGTAGGGGTGTGATGAGGGTGTGCTTGCAGGTGATTTAGCTGGGGCAGCTTCTATCAGAGGTCATGCACTTATACCCATTTGTAACTAATTTCTTCTTTTTTGATGATTGGTTTGGAGCGCATCTGTCAATATTTGGTGTTCATATGCCTAGTGGCTAAACAAGATTAGAGCTTTTGATTACCAGTTTTTCTTCCTTTCTACCAAAATCTGGGCTAACTATTACCCTCCTTATGGACTAGGCTTTTACGGCTCTTGACCTGTCTATTGAAAGGAGTGAAGCCATTTGTTATCATTCCACATTTATGCGTGTGTGGGTTCTCTGGACTTTGTGTTTGGGGCAGATTCTGGTTTTATTCCTTTGCTGTTAATGGAAAACTTGTCCTTCCCTTTGCATTGGCTTTGCTTGCAAACTCTGGGGCTTCAGATACAAGAGACTTATTTTTCGAGGTTTTTAACCGCACTCTAAAATATTTGCCCCAAAACAGTTTCATCAAAACTAAAAATTTAAACTTTAAGGGTCTTAATATAACTTGCATACCTATGGAGGAACACAGGGGAAAAATGTATAATAGGATTCTGTTGGGTTTAAAGGAACTAGTAAGCATGCTGAATTTTTAGCTAATTAGCAAAAACAGTGGTAATAGCACAGTGTTGGCCAGTTGTTATCAGCATCAATAGCATCATGCATTGATGCTTAATGTTGCCAATACTGTGTGAGATTCTGAATTAATTAAAATACATGTTATTCTCAATGCAGTATTAGTGAAATAAGATAATCTCCATGAATTGTAATTAATATTTTGAGTATAATTGTGCATCATTGTGTTCATATAATGAATTTCATATTATTTTAAAGTGTATATACTGTTGTGAATTAATGTCACATAAACATCATTGTTATCTAATTCCTCTATACTCAATTTTGACAGCACAATCTGGTCTATTAAAAGTTTCTTTGACTTCAAATGATAAAGGTGTTGTGTTTAATATATTGTCATTTAGTTATTTGCATATGTATTTTAGCTAGAGTTCTAGTTATTTATTCATCTACTCTTGACCTCAGTTAGGTAGGGCATGTTCTTTCCTAGAATCTTAGGTTCTTTATATTAAAATGTCTCAGAGAAGGTCTTACACTTAGGAAGAAGCAGATCCAAATCTCCCTTGAGCAAAGGGGGATTTTAAAATTTCCAATGTCTCTATTGAATTCAATCTTTTCCGCCCATTAAAATTAGCTTGTGGTCACTTTGCACATTTATATTAGATGTGTGACTACCGGAGGAACCTGAGGTTTTGATTGTGGGACCTACCTTCCTAATGTGGCTTCCAGCCCTAAAGTTGTCAGCATTCATGTGAATCTGACTCTTTGGAGGAAATTTTGACAAAGCAGTTTTTATTGGCAGCTCTTTCTCCTGTCTCACTTTTAGATGAATAGCAGCAATTGTCATTTTTCTCCCGGGAGGAAAAAGCTATTTCTGTTTTGTTGCCGTCTAAATCAAGCATAGGCACCAAAGAAGAGCACAGTTTCACTCATATTCATGATTTTGCAGTCTATAAAGATACTTCAAGAATCAAATAAATAGTCTTAATTTTCTGTGAATAACATAACAGATTGAAGTGTTATCTTACATTTTCAATTATTATATTGGCTAATTTCATTTTTGAACTAACTTTTTGAAAGTTATATCAAAGTATAACATCCTTTTAATCTCATAGACATAGTTGGATGATTACCTCAAAAAGTGATGATAAGTGATGGTGATTTAAAAAGTCTTATAAGTTTGACAGCTAATGATCAACATTGTAATGCCATTTTAGAAGATAAATCATTTGTATTCTTTGGGGGAAAATGTCATACTGAAGTCAGTATGATTATCTTTAATATTTTAAAATATAACATCAACTTACTACTACTACCAGTGTTTGGAAAACTGGAGCTACAAATGGGTACCTCTCTTGGATTATTTTGTAGTCAAACTGTTTTATATGCAATGGCAGGCCTCTACACAGAACAGGAGCATTGCTTTAACCTTGTATGGTAAAAGATGTAAAATTAAAATATGTTAAAACTTAACTAAGTTCAGTTTGTAGCTAAGTTCAGTAGAACCATGAAGTGACTGAGAAAATTTATTACTTAAAAGAAGACTCTGATAAAGCTTTGAAATGAGTATTTGCTAATGGCACAAGGCAACTGCAGTGCATACATTGTACATTTAAGATGCATATCAAACCACTGCCTTCACTTTCACTCAATTTGAATTTGTATAAGAATGTGTCAACTTATGGATCTTCCTCTGCTTAGATGTTATAGACTCTGTTTAACCCAAAGTAGCACTCATAGACAAATTTCAGGAACCCTGTAATCTGAATTTATAACCATAGAGCTCTGGAGAGTAAAATAATGCTGAGAATAATCACATGTTCTGGATAAATATCCTTTAATCCCAGCACTCAGGAGGCAGAGACATGCGGATCTCTGTGAGTTTGAGGCAGGCCTGGTCTACAGAGCGAGACCCAGGACAAGCACCAAAACCACATGGAGAAGCCCTGTCTCGAAAAAGCATAAAAAAAAAATCCAATACCACAGTGTAGTAATGAATAGTAGAATCCCATAACTACCTCCTGTCATAGCACGGTGTTGCAGGGCTCCAAAGAGCATTTGCAGTAACTGCAAGACCTTTTTATAGTTAGAGTCCCAGACTGCCTGTTATGGTGCCATGTCCTATTTGTCAAAATAAGTAATGAAACCAGCTGAGATTTAAGAGTGAGAGAAACAAGACTCTTAATGGGAAGACCTGTAAAATATTATTGCCATGTTTTCAATGAGTTATGTCATAGATTTTTGCTTTAGCCAATAGAACATTGGGGAAAAAAACATGCAGTTAGGGCTGGACTTTTGGAAAAATAAAAGGTCAGAGAAGTCTGTAACGGTAAATCTTTCTTGATAACTGTTCTATTATATGTAATTTTACTATGTTAAAGTTAAAACCTTCCTTTTTGACTAGACAGAAAAGGAGAAGTGCTGTGGAATGTCACTCTGTATGCTGTGAATGTGTGTTGCTCTGATTGGTTGATAAATAAAATGCTGATTGGCCAGTAGTCAGGCAGGAAGTATAGGCAGGATAAGCAGACAAGGAGAATTCTGAGAAGAGGAAGGCTGAGTCAGAAGTCACCAATCAGACACAGAGGAAACAAGATGACAAGGCAGAACTGAAAAAAGGTACCAAGCCATGTGGCTAAACAAAAATAAGAATTATGGGTTAATGCTAGTCAGTAATAAACCTGAGTGAATGGCCATACAGTTAGTAATTAATATAAACCTCCATGTGTTTATTGGTGTCTGAGCAGCTGTGGACCAGTTGGGACACAGGAAAACTTCCAACTACAGAAGTCAGCCCTTGTAACCCTAGTTGTCCTGATTAAATCGTGTGATCTTTTCCCTATAATCCCCGAAATGTGTCCATCCTGCTGGAACTGTCCATAGATGATAAGAACCATCTATTCAAGCCACACAATCTTGAAAAATTAAGAACAATTATTGTTTTAAGCCACATAGGTATAATCTATTAAAAATGAAGCTATCACCATCTTTTTACTTTGGAAATTGGTATTATTTCTATGAATTAAAAATGAACTTTCAGGGGACTGGAGAGATGGCTCCAAAGTTAAGAATGCTTGCTACTCTGGCAGAGTATCAGTACCTATAACTAGCTCAAGGGATCCAGTCGTGTCTGCTGGCTGCTGCCAACACCTGCACTCACATACTTGCACATAGACATGACACACACAGAAATACACACATTGTTACAAATAAATCTTTAAAAATGTAATTTTGTATGTAAAATTTCTGATAGTTTTTTAATGAAGGAATGATACCATTTTCAAACGTGGTCTGTTTCTAAGAAAAAATTCCCTTTCATTTTCTTTACTTTGGAGTGGTAGCAAAGTCTAACCCTTTGTACAGGTCTCATTTTTGCCACATTTTAAATTAATACTTCCAAGATCATACACATATTTTCTTTTCATCCTGTGCTATAATTCCCTATAGCATAACTCTAGGGAATTGGATTTGACTATGGAAGATAGGGAATAAAGAAATAACAGACAGACACACAGAAAGTAGCTGGAACTAGGCTATCAGATGTTGGACACCTCAGCATCCATAAACTCAGCTCATTAGAATTGAATGGGGTTGTGAGAGGTTAGCTGAACAAGGATGTGGATTATTATATTACAGGCTTTTGCGTTTATTTTATACAGCTGAGTCAAGGAAACAGTTTTAGCTAATCTCAGTAGGAGGAGTATCTGTAGGGAAGCAGTCTTCAGGCCTAAACACCTGGGCAAAGAAAGTTATGATGGATGTTTTCTGCACACACTACCAACTTTACCACGTGGACCAGAGGAAAGGTTTTACATTTCCCTCTGAGCCTCGCTCAGGGAGGTGGGGGTGGGATTTGACACTCTTCCATGGGTCTGAAGTTAATGTAGTCCGGGATACAGCCTTGCCGATGCCAACAGCAATAGCATACATTCACTGAGGTCTTCACTCACACAGGGCTTCCACAATCCTTACCACCATGGCCTCTTTCCTCTTTCTTCTCTCTGTGCCACAGTGTGATGAACATATACCTACACTTGCCTTCCCATCTGAATACTCTTTCTGAAGGAGAATTAATCAGAGTTCCCAAATGATCAACTCCCTTTTTACAGTAAGAGAAGCCAATTATAAAACAAGCTTTCTGTATTGATTTTTATTTCCTCCTAAGGTCTGGTGAAAAGAGAACGATAAATTTATTTTAGCAGGACAATATTTAGCAAAGAGTTAGCAGTAAGGAAATATTGCATAAATATAGATAGATTAATGGATAAGACTTTATATCCTCAGCTCTCTTAATATTCCTGTCTGCATTTTCCAAGTGCCACAAGAACCCTGATAGACAAAACGGATAAGGTAGATCTGGGTTGAGCTTGCCTTGAAATATGGTTGGTGCCCTTTGTATTGGGTGTGATGTTTAATATTACGTGTATACTTGGCTTTGCCATGGGATCCAAATTTTGGTCAAAGACCAACATACTGGTCGCATAAAAGATAGTTTTTAGGGGTGATTGATACTTAGATAAACATTTTATAAAGAGTATTATCCTTTATAATCATTTGAAGGCCGTTGAGAAAAGACACATTTCCTAAAGAAGAAAGATTTTCTAGATTACCTTTAATGAAGCTACATCCACCCTCGTCTACTCCCACAGCCCAGAGGAGTGCCCTGCAGGTCTGAAACCTGCCATGTACAGCTGCTTGCTGACACTCAATGACCTCCCTTCTCCCTCTGGTCTCCACTTCTCCCTCTCTTCTCAAACCTATCCCACTTTTCATACTCTCTGTTGATTCTGTTTCTTTGATGGACCCTGTCTGACTCAAATACAGAAGAACTAAGCTACCAAGTAGAAAGAACTCTGCTTACTAATATCTTAATTCTAAAATAAACCCAGGAAAGTGTGTTTAATTTTTCTCACTGACCAGGAGAGACTGAGTCCCTGAGAAGATAAAGGTATAATTCTGTATAGTGTGAAACTAGGCTGAGAACTCAGGCGCACCACCTTCATAGACCTCAAGTTATTTATTAGGAACCAGAATAACTCTCACTGCCCTCTGGGATTTAGTATCCGTGTTTTTTTTTTTTTTTTTTGTGTGTGTGTGTGTGTGTGTGTGTGTGTGTGTGTTTGTGTTTGTGTTTGGGGAGGTGTTGTTTGTTTGCTCATTTATTTATTTTCTGCTACTGTTGTGGACTGTGAGATGCCGAGTCCATTCACAGTTCTGTTTATCTTCAGACCTTTTTTCACACATTTTTTTTTTTTTTTTTTTTTTTAACCCATCAATGACTTTAGAGATATTTTTTAGTTTCTTTCTTTCGAAATTATTACCATCTTTTCTTAAAGGGAAGAGAAAAATCATGGCTGTTGGATATTTTATTGGGGCTTGCTTTATCAGTTACTTTTCGCACTGCTAAGACAAAATACTTGAGAAGGAGCAATTGGAAGGAGGGAGGGTTTGTTTTGCCTCTCGGTTTGAGGATATGGTTCCTTAGAGGTTGGGGGCAATGATAGTGGGAACAACACTCAGCTGTGGTGGGAGGAGAGTGCAGCAGCTGGTCCCTTTGTGTCTGGAGTCAGGAAACAGAGAGCCATGAGTTCTGGGACTTCACTTGCTTTCCTCTTTTTATTTAGTCCAGGACCCCAGCCCACAGAGTGGTTCAGCCCACATTTAGAGTTAAACATTTCTGGAAGTTACCTCACAGATAGAACCATGTGTGTTCTAGATGATTCTACGTCCAGTCCAAGTTGACATTGAAAATTAGTCATCACAACTGTCCTCGCACAGCATCTCACTGCTGCCCAGTCTGCTACACACATATGTCTTTGAGTAGGAAAAAAAATGGAAGAGTAGTCTAAACTACATTACCCCTGAGGATAATGAAAGGAGATTCAGAATAGTCAGATTCTTTATGTTATGAAATAAGGGACAGCCTTTAGTATCCAAGATAAAGTTATTTCAAAATAGCTTTAGTATTTAGAAATTCCATGGAAAGAGTCATTACTCTGTTTTTAGAATTGTTAGCACGTTATGACCTTAAGGTGTTGTACTAGACAACATTTTTCTTAGTGTGTCTGAGAGTGATTCACTTAGATAGAGGAAGAGTTTCCTGACATTAATAATATACCTTCTATGATTGGTTTTGTTTGCATTTCTGTCAAAATAGTCTAGGTGGGAACATGAATTAGTTGCAATATAACATGGTTCTAAAAAGTTAAATATCTAAAGAAATAAAAATATAAGACTTAGTGAAAAGGATATTTTCTTTACCACAAATGCATGAAAATAGAAAATATTAAGTATAAAAATATCTTTATATAAACATATATAAACAAATACACCTGTTTTCATGGGAAATTCACATGGACATTATATTTTTCTATTTCCGAGACATCATACGGTAGGGTAAACAGTTAAAAAGAAAATGTTGAAAGAGCTAGAATTTAAGCGCAGCTGAAGGAACTGTGAACATGGTATTATCTTGTTTTAGCATGCAAAGAGGAAAATGACTTAAAGGGTAGGTGTTCTCAGAGCCTGAGCTGGGAGAGGATGCAGAGCTTCAATGAGTCCATCCTGATGCCACTCTTCCTCAGTGGAGGTGCCGCCAGCAGGAGGGAGGAGACTGCTTTCATTTGACTCTGACATGAAGGAGTAGCTCAGCTAGTAATTTGTTCAGAACACCACAATCAGTTCAATAAAAAGGCAGAATTAAAACCAAGTACTTGTAGCTCCAAATGATAAGGAACTTTCTATGGGTTCATAGCTTAAGCTGTAGCTGAAATATAAGACTGCATCAGAATTATAGAAGAAAAGCTAAAGTTTGAACTCTCTTTCGGGAGTGTCTTGGTTGTAGTTAACTGGTATATGACAGGCACTTCCTCTAATGTGCTTGCTAATGCTGCTCTTCTTAGCAAAGGAAATTATTAACAGTCAAAGAGAGCTTATAGAACAGTAGAAAAGCGGTGGTAGTTATACATCTGATGGGAATTATATCCAGAATATATAAAGTAGTGATAAAGTACATTTCCAAACAATCTAATCAGTCATTTGGAAAATGAACTGAACAGTTCTCAACGTCTAACATCCTGCCACCACTGACTGCAAATCAGAACTACAAATCAAACCCCAGTCATAATGGCAATATCAAGGAAACAACAAACACATGTTGGTGAGGATGGGCAGCCGATACTTAAAGACTAGGTGGCAATTGAAATTACTGTAGCCATTGTGGAAATTAGTGTGTAGGTTCTCCAGAAAACTAAAAAGAGAACAAGTCTATTGTGATTGCTCCTTTTGATTGTCAACTTGACTACATCTAGAATCAGTTAAAACCCAAGCCGCTAAGCACACCTCTGAGGTTATTTTCCTGATGGGATCATTGGAAGAGGGGAGATTGGCCCTAAATATGGATCATTTGAGGTCCGAAGAGCCACCTGGAATTTGGGCCAAGACTTCAGGTGTCAGCCCACGTAAAAGGACATGGAAGACAAAAGCTTCTGCTTTTTGTCTGCTTGCACTCACTGTTGCTGGCAAGCTCCTTTGTCTGGATGCTGAAGCCTCCCTTAATGGTATTAGAAGTACATCTTTGGAATTCTAAAGTATAATGAAAAAAATCTGAGTCTTCCAGCCTCATGGCCTCAATAGCCATCAGATTCTTGGCCTTTGTGTCTGGAGACCATCATTGATTGACTAGCCAAAGTACATGCTGTAAGCCACTCTGTTAAATCCAACACCC
>CABHPH010162480.1:8312-44080 GCA_902168325.1 Peromyscus nudipes | reverse complement strand
TGGAAGTAATTTACAAGCCAAAGAGATGCTCTCACCTGTTCACAACAGTGGGTTTTATGCATAGTAGCTTTTGAGATGGCCAGAAGGCTCTGTCCTGAGGGTGCTCTTGGCTTCCTCACTCTCTCATGGGAGCCTCCCTGTGCCTGCCTGGCCACGTGCTCAGGGCTGGGATTGAACTGTGCCTTGCCCTGGCGGTTTCAGCCCCTCTGAGCCCTATCTTTAGTTCTTTCCTTGATTGCTAACAGAGCAGCCTGCGAGGGTGAATGCTGTTTCCTGGTAAGTGAGGGGTGAGAATGCCCCCAAAGAGGGTAATTCCTTTAGCCTCCATTGTTTGGAGGAGTGCATTTTGTAGTAAGAACAGTGTTGCTGTAGAAAGTTGTGAAAGTATGTGTGTGTGTGTGTGTGTGTGTGTGTGTGTGTGTGTGGTGCCTGTGGTGTGGGGTGTGTGTGTGTGTGTGTGTGTGTGTGGTGCCTGTGTGGTGTGTGTGTAAGTAAGCCCACCAAGCTGAGGGTATCCAGAAAAGGATCCGCGTGTGGGAAGGAGGTGTCCCCTCTCTGCTTGGATCCCTGTCCTGGCTGCTCTGCTCTTTCCCCCAGTATTGTTGAAGTGGGGCCACTGTCACTTCCTCTCTCCTGTTTTCTTTGGTCATGAGCATCCATTCCTGAGCATTTCGTGGTTTTTGTTGCAGAACACACCAGTACAGTACAGCCTCACTCCTGTAGCCTGGTGGCTTGGCCTAAGCTCAGCAGGTTGGAGACTACTGTCTTCGCTTGGAGCCACTCAGGGCTTGGCTGAGGCCCTGTGGTTGACACTGTCCTTGCTCACATGTAATTGGGCAGTGGGGACCTCCTCTCTACGAAGCCTCTCATCTTTGAGACTGTAGTTTGGGGTTTCTTTGTATGGCGGGCAAGAACAGGAACTGTGCAGCCACTTGGTTGGGGCCCTGACTGGAAATGTGTGTATTTTCACTTGTATTATTTCTGCTGGCCAGAGCAAGCCATGAGTCAGCCCAGGTTTCTGATGCAGGGTGTAGTCTCAGGGCTGTGCTTCTAGGGTGGGAGGGATTGAGCTGGTGGCTTTTTCGAGCTGCAAGCCTGTGTCCTATGTCCCTCTTGTTAGTGGTATTTGTCCAGTGGGTTTTTTGCTGAGTCTGTGTCCACCTGGAGCTGCTTTTTTGTGATTGGCGTGAGTGAGGATCAGTGTGGGTTTTTTTTCCACGTGGGCCACCCACTGCACTTGTGACGTTTGTCAAATGTTCCATCTCTTTCCTGACTGCACTGGTGCATTGCTGAGTGTGACACTTCCATCTAGGAGTGTGGCTCTTTTAAAGAGTGCCTTCTGTGCTGCATTCTGTTGCTGTAACTTCATCTCATGTTCTGCTCTCTGGCAGGGAAGTGCCTCCATCTTGTTTTCTTCTCCTTCACTGTCTTTGGTGGTGGTGGACTTTTCTTAGTTCTAGGAAGGTGTTGCCAGGGTGGTCTGCCTGAATGTCGCTTCTCTAAGTTAAGGCAGTTTTGGCCTTCAGTAGATCCCTTCTTGTGTAAATTGCTAATCCTTGGGAGGAGGGCTAGAAAACCATTCACAAATCAAGCTTAGCCATTGTAAATGTTTGTGTCTTCTGTGTCCTGACTAAGCCTGTTGCATTTAGTCATTTCTAGAGTGTTCCATGTGCTTGGTTATGCTCTCCATGTCTGGACTCTTCTCTGGGTGTTCTGGTCTATTTCTTGTGTATATCATTCTGCTGGGGCTTTCTTTTATACTGTATTTATTTAAGTTAAGCCTTTAACTTTTTTTTTAGAAGATCCATGTATTCTGACCTATATCTGTAATCTCATTTCATTTTTCTCACTTATTTTCTCTTGTCTTTCCTGAATTGCATTTTTAAATTCCATTTGCAACTTACGTAACCTGTCCCTATTCTTCTACTGCTTGCTCTTACGGTTTGGACATGATTCTTCACCTAGCAGAAACCAAAGCCAGTTTTTCTTCTTCCTCAGCTTCAGTCGCCCTCAGCTCTGTTTTAATTGTATCTTCCAAACAGTTTTGGTTCTGTTTGAAACACCAAAATGTCTTTTTGAGAGAGGAGGTGGGGTTGTTTTATATTTTAAGCCTAACCCGTGTAAATGTCAGCATTTTATCATTTCAGTTTGCATACCAGATTGTTTTAGGGTTATAACCGTGTTTAATTTTTTTCCCCTGAAAAACATATTTCAGAGAATTTTTTAAGTGAGGTACATGCTCTCCCTCTGTTTCTAAGGACTTCTTGTCACAGTCTCTTTTGCTATTTATTTGTCGGGTTCTAGGGGCTGAATTTGGAGCCTCACCTATTTCTCGGCAAGGACTTTACTGCTGAGTTCAGCATCCCCAAATTTCTGTGTGTTATTTTTTGGTTTTATTATTTAGTGTTTGTGGGTGCTTTGCCTGAGTGTGTGTCTGTTCACCACGTGTGTGCATTGTCCCAGGACTGTAGTTACCTGTGGCTGTGAAGTGCTGTATGAGTACTGGGGAATGAACCTGGGTACTTGGGAACAGCAGTCAGTGCTCTTAACTCTTAACCACTGAGCCGTCTCTCCACTCCTGTACCTAAACTTTTGAGTGGTCGGACACTGAAATTGCAGTTTATATGAAGGTTTATTTGCTAGAATAAGGCAGTACTTTCAGATGGACTTAACAATCCTCTTTTTTTTTTTAACTTTGATTTATATTCTTATCCATCAACTGTTTAATTTCTATGTATACAGCTATTATTGTTATTGTTATTGTTATTATTATTATTATTATTATTATTATAGAAATTCTATTAGTTTGTATGATCTTTTTTGAAAGCACCTTTTTTGTAAAAAATAATTTCAGCCTTGTTCCTTGACATTTTGAGTCAGGTAGCTGGCTTTCCTGTGTTCCTTGGTATCTTCTGCCCTTACAGGAACTTGTTCTTCTGCTCTTTGCTTTCTTATGGCTGTTTTGTTAGGTAAGAGCTTTAAGGCTGGAGTACATCCTCAGCCCTCTTGTGTTTCCTAACGTGGGGTTATGGCTTCCTGTTTGGCCATGTTCCAGCCCTGCGCAGTCTGTAATGCCCCTGGGATGAAAATCCAGAAAGACCTTGAGGTGGTGTGGTAGGTTGAATGAGAATGGACCCCGTAGGCTCATATATTTCAGTGTTCGGTTTCCAGTTGGTAGGCGCCACCAGCCTTTCCTGCCATGATGGTCTGGACTACCCCTCTAAAACCGTAAGGAAGCCCTCGTTAACTGTTTTCTTTTATAAGTTGTCTCTTCATAGTAATAGAAAAGTAACAAGGACAAGAGGTTTTTCCATTTCTTGGATGGAGCACGTTGTATAAATCTGAGCCCTTGCTGCCCGTCAAGGGCAGCCCTATGATTATATAGTCTGAGGGAAAAGACCTGCCGCGCTCCCTTCTACTCTCTCCCCAAGTGTTTCTTCTGTGTGGCTTCAGGGTTGTGTGTCCTGATAGGAGTGGCAGTGCCCTTGGGTCCCTGCATGTTCAGATTCTACTTGGGAAGGTGTTATTGCACAAGAGTCTTTCTACTATAGGTATGGACAGTGGACCCAAGTATTTACTGGGAACATTCAGAGCTAGTGGGAAAAAAGGGGTATCAGGCCCTATGTGGTCCCTGTCTGTTGAATAGGAATCTATCTTTAACCAATCCCCAGGAATTCAGATGTGATTGTTGCCTCCCCCCCCCCCCCCCCCCCCCCCCCCCCGCCACCGATGTGTGCATGGGTGTGTATGTGTGTGTGTCTTATGTGCATGATTGTATGCATGTGTGCATGGGTATGGGTACATGTATATATGGAGTGTATGTGCATATGTGTGTGTGTATGCATGTGTGCATGGGTATGTGTATATGTGTGCACAGGGGTGCATGTGTCTGTGTGAGTGTGGGAGCTTCTGGTTGGTGCTAGGCATCTTCCTCTATCGCTCACCTGTTACACAGACACCACCCCCTCATGACCTAATCTGTCCGAAGTCACTACCTCCTCAGACTCCACCTCCAAATTCCATCCCATTGGCATTGGTGTCCCTGTTTCACCAAAGCGATTGTGGGGAACAAATGTTGAACCCATAACAATCACTTTATATTGTCAAACATTTAAAGTATAAAAATGTATGTGAAACATCATAGCAGTGACAATAAAAATTTATTGAGCCTAGATTATGACTTGTACTCAGAGAATCATCAGTACACACATACACACACACACACACACACACACACACACACCCACACACACACACCCCCCGTGCTTCACTTCAGGCCGACATCACACCCGATAGCTTTCGGCCATGACTGTATGTGCTGACCGCATGTGCTCTTCTGCTTCTCCGGCAGGGCACAGTCTCTGCAGTGAGCAGGGAAGCAGTGCTGAGGTCGCTCCGGAAGAGGGCGAGGGACCGGACCTGGAGTCTTCCGATGACACAGATCACAGCAGCAAGGTGAGAGATTTTCATTTTCACATCCCGTGTCCTGCAGGATCACAGCCGACACACCACCTCTGCGGCTGCGTGTGCTTAGGTGGCCTCTCCGTGGGATGAAGTGTTTCTGCTTCTGAGATGCTACTAAATAGCTGGACATGGAATCCAAATTGCAACCTTGGTAACGAACCCGTATGGGAGAATCCAGGGCAGAAATCACTGGGAATGAATTGAGGCTTCTTTCGTTCATTTCTGCCCCGGCTGGAATTCCCCGTTAATGCCATAATTTCATCCCATTTCCTTCCTCCGTCGTCGTCATTTGGGCAGGATGAAGCATCATCCCAAATGCGCATAAGTGAGCCAGCAATGCCTTCTTGCTACTTAGGGGTTCTGCAATGAGCCGCTTTTGAGCAATCTGCTTTCGGCTCTTGTTCAAGGTGTACTTTTTTTTACATTAAAGGGAAAGGAAACAATTTTTTTTTTAAATTAAGACAATTATACTGTTCTTCAGTTGAATACTGTGAGCAAAAACTTTTCTTTTGATACTTTGGTGTAGCACAATGAGATTGATGCCTGCAATTCTGCAGGCTTCTCTTCTACTTTGTCAAGTGTCCAGTGTATCGGCAGTTCGTTTGTTCCAGAGTTTCTGAAGCAATAGTATTTAAAACCCCTGTGTCCAAAAGACATGTTTCCAGAATGCACCACTGTATTAGTTACTTTTCTGCTGCTGTGATAAAACACTCTGACCATTATCAACTTAGGGGAAGGGAAAGGTCTATTTCATCTTAGCTTCAGGTCACAGTTGATAGACGTTAAGGCAGGAACCTGAAGCAGAAACCGGAAGAAGGCTTGGCGCATACCTCCCCCGCATACCTGTTTTTCGAGTTTTTCGAGACAGTGTCTGTCTCACTATGTAGACCTGGCTGGCCTTGTTCTTGCAGAAATCCCTTTGCCTCTACCTTTTGAGTGCTAGGATTAAATGTTATACCACCATGCGTGGCTTAACTAACTTTCTTACACAGTCCAGGACAATCTGCCTAGGGATGGTGCCACCTGCAGTGGGCTGAGCCCTCCTGCATCAGTTTAATCAAGACAATGCCCCAGAGACTTGCCCAAAGGCCAGGCTGATCTGGGTATTCCCTTCTCCTCTCACATGACTCTAGCTTGTGTAATTGTCTAGGATGACAATTAAGGCTATTCCACAATCACCTTGTCAGATAATGTTAATCTCTCCACTGCCCATTATTTTCCTTGACACTTCCCAGTCACCCACATGAACAAATCACATGGTGGAAGCCAGAAGAAGGTATTGGATCTCCTGGAGCTGGGGTTGTAGGTTGTGGTGAGCTTTTAAACATGGAGAGTGGGAACCAAGCTCTGCAAGAGCAGTGTGCTGGTTGGTTTTTATCAGCTTGACATAAATTCAGGTCATCTGCAGAGAGGTAATCCCAGTTGAAAGAAAGCCCCGATCAGAGTAGCCTTCGGGGCGTTTTCTTAACTACCGATTAATTCAGGCCCAGCTCACTGGGGGTGGGCGGTGCCACTCCAGGGACGGTGGTCTTGGATGGTGTAAGAGAGCAGGTTGTGGAAGCCATGGGGAGTAGCCAATAAGCAGCTTCCTCCTTGGTCTCTGCTTCAGCTCCTGACTTGGATTCCTGTCCTGACTTCCCCCAGTGATGGACTGTGACTCCAAAGATAGAAGACAGATAGACCCTTTCCTCTCCAATTTGCTTTGCATGGTGTTTATCACAGCAAGGAAACCCAGAGTAAGCCAAGTGCTTTTCCCCACTGAGCCATCTCTCTGGCTCCTGTTAGTAGCCCTTGATTGATTAAATTTCTGATTTAAGAGATTTGAAAGCAAAAAATTTCAAATTATACAGGCAGATCTTGGTGACCGGGTCCCACAGAATATTAATTATAAAGTCATGCTAATTCTATCTTTGGCGTATATTAGGTACCGTTTCATATAACGTCATCTTCACAACACTCCTGAGAAAGATGCTCTCAGATTCTGTTAAAGAGGAGACTGGGGGTGGGGTTAGGCACTTGCTGAGAAACCCATACGGTCTGTGGTATTGAAAGCAAGATAACAACCCAGTCTGGCCCTGGGCCTTGTGTTATTGATGCCTGCATTTAAATTACCTGCAGCCAGATTGTTTTGTGCCGACATTAAATGCCAGGCTTCATGAAAGAGGGAACTAATTTATTAGTGGTGCTAGAGGCCAATTAGATACACAGCCACGAGCCATCTAACCATTTTCCTGATGCTTAATCTTCCTAAAGTGTCTCTTGATTAAGGTTAGACGCTCTGGTTGCATCGACTGTATTGGTATGTAAATTCATTTTTAAGTTGTATACTGCTGTAACCTGGAAGGGATGATTAAGCCTTGTCTGAACGCGCACGCATTCATCAGGCAGAGAAAGATACCTAAGAAATTAATGGAAAGTGGATGGCGAAGTGGCTCAGCAGGCTTAGGAACCTGTCGCCAAGCTTGTCAGCCTGATTTCTGCCTCTGAGATCCACATGGTGGGAGGGGCTATTGAGTCCTGCAGGTTGTCATCCGACCCCCACACATGCACCATGGCATGCCCTGCGCCCAGACGTGCCTACCCCTGACCTCCACACACGCACCATGGCATGCCCTGCACCCAGACATGCCTACCCCTGACCTTCACACATGCACCATGGCATGCATGCCCTACATCCAGACGTGCCTACCCCCTACCTCCACACATGCACCATGGCATGCATGCCCTGTGCCCAGACGTGCCTACCCCGGACCTCCACACATGCACCATGGCATGCTCTGCACCCAGGCATGCCTACACCCAACAGAATATTGAAATAACTGATTAGGTTTGGTGTCTCTCTCTCTCTCTCTTTGTCTTTTAAAGACAGGGTCTCACTATATAGCCCTGTCCACTATGTTGACCACACTGGCCTTGAACTCACAGAGAACACCTGCCGGCCTCAGCCTCCTGAGTGCTGGATAAAGGTGTGCACCATCATGTCCTACTGCATTATCAGTTTTTATTCTGGAGGGAAGTGTGAAGCCAGAGACCCTGTGGTGTGTGTGTGTGTGTGTGTGTGTGTGTGTGTGTGTGTGTTTCCTTCTAAATGAGCTGGATGGAAAGAAAAAGCTGTTTGTATTCTCTGTCTTTTCAATGAAGGTTAGTTGTGCATGGCCTTTTGGAGCTGAACAAGTGGATAGTTGTGAGCTTGCTGTTCACTTGTGATGATATAGGAATGTCACCCTGATGGGTGAGGTTGTCAAAAGGCAGGGGAGTCTAGCCACCTCCCCATGTCAGGGTGTCTTCCCTCCGGTGACATGGTGACAGCCTTAGGTCTCCTCACCCCTAGTGACTTATTTCTCTTTGCAGCTTCTCGTTGAAAAGTCTTGTTTGTGGAATGAAATGGGAGTTAGCTGAGGTCAGAGGAGCCCCGTGTCCTGCATTCCAGGCCCCCTGGTGGCTCCGACGTTGTTTCCCAGTTAGAAACTGTATTGGAATCATTTTCAGTGCCTTTCCATTCCTGACTGCTCCTGTTTTGGTTTTCATGCATGCTGTAATTGCTTGGGACGCATCCGTTTTTTGTGATGAAGCCCTAGCATGAAGTGTGGCGGGGCACACAGTTGAAAGAGCGGGTTTGTGTGGTGGGGGTTCCTGTGACTCCCTGAGGGGAGCTGCAAAGTTGTCCTGGCTGGCCACTTTAATATTCCTGTGCCATTTGAGATGCTGGCCAATCAGCTGGGCTCGCTGGCTGCAGGGCAGGGCCACCCACAGCCTGGGAGGGCACTCTGCTTTGTTGTCTTGCTGGCTTTGGTTCTCTCTTTCTGGGACTTTTGTTGTTGAGGCAGGTAAAATCAAAGCATGAGTTCTTATCCAGGATACAGCCTTTGACAGCCTCCCGGAGCGCGGAGCGCAAGTCGGGAGGGAAGCAGGTGCCTCTCTGGGGGCCGTGACCGCTGTCAGTTCTGCATTGAGATGTGGTCACAGTTCCACACTGGAGGACCAGCATGGGCTACCCTGGTGAGAGAAAGCTCTCTGCAAGCGGGAAGGTGGCCAGGGCTTTCTGAGTATTTTAAGAAACTTCGGTTTCCTTGCTGAACACATGAAGTGCTAAGAGGAATTACCATGAGACTAGATCCCTGAGGATGTCTGCACTGTGGAAAATCAAGCGCAAACCCAGGATGGAGGACAACAGGCCAGGTGGCTCTCTCTACCGCACACTTCATCTGGTGAGCGCTCTGCTGTTTCTGTCCGCTTCGGGGAAGACTTGCTTCTGTGTTCAACGAATGATGCTTATGCTTGCCCTATAGCTCCGTATTTCACCCCCCTTTCTTTCTTGGACATCCTTGGTAACAAAGAACATGTATTGCAGCAGTTTGGGGAGCATGGGGTCCGTAGTTAGAATGCAGTTGAATTTGTGTTGGGTCTTTATATTTATCTTTTTTTTTTTTTTTCAGATTTAGGTGGAAGAAAGCTTTGGCTTTTTAAATTTTATTTTTTATCTTTTTAACTCTCACCGGTGTCTCTCCCCCCCCCCCCCGCCCCTCTTTTTTTGGCTATTGAGATTTTGAATATATTTTATGTCCAACGCACTATGCCCTTCCCACTCCGCCTCTGACAAGGGACTGGAAAAACAGCTGGGCCGGTGTTTTGCTCCTTTGGGTGCTTTTTCCCTTCTTTCTGCTGACTTGCAGTCGGTAAGAAAGGGTTGGCAAATCACCGGTTTAACATTAGCTGACCTACTTCTGTAGATCAGCTCCTGTAGTAAATGCTAACGCTCCAAAAAGAGTGCAGGAGTGAGCGCATGTCAAGAAACAGCGTGAGAGCATCAAACTAAGCCTTTTGAGACTGGTGCTGATATCCGCATCTGCTGGCCCAGAGGGTGTGTCATTGAACGAAACAAACTTTGACAGTGTCTCTGCCTGGTGTTTGTTGTTTGAAGTTTGCTAGAAGAGACCCAAAAGCTGGTAGGGAATTAAAGGAACGGTGGATGACTGTAATGCCCTCTGAGACTGTGAAATGTGTTTTTTTGCTCCACCGTCCCTCCAAAAAAAAAAAAAAGTTTAAATAAAGGCTGTAAGATTTGAGGCCACTCTTGCTCCTTTTAAATCCGTGGGAAGTGTTAAATCGGTCAGAGTCAAAGAACAGTTTTAGAAGTCGCTCATCTGGAGGCAGACGTTGCCTTTGGTGGTTGCGTAACAGGAAGGCTTAAACAGCTGGGTCGCTCCAGTTGGTCGAGTGTCCTTAAGAGTCTCCCTGCCTCCCTTTGTGCTTCCTTTTCATCTTGCACAGGGGGAAAGGATGTCACAAACACCGAGCCCCATGCTGGCCTTGGTAAAGTGGCCCTTGTTGTCTTGCCTTCTCTGTATGGTGGCCGAGTCCCAGTTTTTACTGGGGACACCTCTGCCCCTTCAACAATTTTCAAGTCTCCAGTGCCTGTGAGTGCTACTCTTTGGTTTCTGGTGATAGTCCTGAAGTGGAGAGAGACTGTGTGCCCTGCTGGAAGTACCTGGGTTGTCTTCTTCTTGCCCCTGAGCCAGGGCTGCCTTCATGTAGGAGCTTTTTGGGAGCCTCCCACCCATCCTGCCTGGCTGGGCATGTGTGTGTTCATGGTGCTAGGTGTGTGAGTGGCCTGTAGCCACCTGACAATTAGTTATGGAGTGGTCAGTTCTTTCTCTCTCCGTGCTGTACCCTGCAGGTACCAAGGACAGGGTCCATAGTGACTATGACCTACATTAGAGGTTTGACCACAGTGGAGGGAGGCAGTGGAGGGAGCTGGATGTTTAACTGGTCAACAATATGTGAAATCAGTAGCTTAGAGACATCCCAAGGGGACCCTGCATGTCAGAGTTCCTTCAAAGGATATTTTAGTGGTAGTGTTTTAATCAGACAAAATTCTCAAACTTTATAGCGTCTTTTAAATTCTTTCCAAACAGAAACAGCCCACTCATGATATCTACATGTATCTATTTACTAATTCTATGAAACTGTCTTGTTCTTTTTCAAGTAACATGTATTGGCAGTGAAAAAAAAAGACATGTGTGGAGAGTTAATGCCTTGGGATACACCCCAAAGTTTGTCCCCTTGAGTTGGGAGCAGAGTGTTGAGAAGGACACTATTCAGCTTCAGAGAACATTCAGGATGGGTCTAATGAGAAGGGCTGAGCCCTCTAGAGGGAACCCCATGGAGCTTTTAGGGATTCCCCCAAGAAACTAAGGGGGCAGGGCACAGGTTGTCAACTCTGACTGTCTTCTGCCTGTGAGATTTCCTCCAGAAGGGCACATTTTACAGTTTCCCTTTTTCTGTAGGGGGTATACCTTGAGACCCTCAGTGGATGTCAGAAGCCATGGATAGGCAGATAGTGCCAATTCCTGCGTGTGCCGTGTTTTTTCTCATGCATACATGTCTTTGATAGAGTTTAATGTTAAATTAGGCACAATAAGAGATTAATAACTAATACACGAGAGCAACTGTGCATAAAACCTGTAATGTGTAAGAGCATAAAATATAAAGTACTTCAGTAAAGGTTTTGTAAATAGGGTTTCCCTGACAGTACCAAAACAAAATGTTAGAATTTTTTGATAATAACTGAAACCTCAGAAAGTGATCCCAAAGTTAAAGTTGATCACCGCACTTCATATGGTTCTGAGTGTCTGTGTGTGTGTGTGTGTGTGTGTGTGTCTGTCTGTCTGTCTGTCTGTGTGTGTGTCTGTGTGTGTATGTGAGTGTGTACATTCATTTAGGACTTGATTTGGGTACTAACAGAAGAAAGGAGAACGCCCAGGCTGCTCAGGGGAGGCATCCAGGGAGTCCGCTGGGCATGGAGAGCCAGAGTGGTACCAGTCTAACTAGGATGCTACCTCACAGAGACCAGGGCAGCCCCCTTGTTCACATTCTCGAAAGTAGTGTCTTTAGGTACTCATGATATCAGAGAGGAACCGAGAAACCCAAGTCCCATTTCATTCCATACCTTCTGTATTTAACCAGAGAGTGACGCCTCCTGTGTGGTGGGGCCTGACTTTTGGAGTGCCCTGCTCCTGCTGTCTTGAGAACCTCTTACAGTGTTCACCTTTTGTACAGTTGAGGGATCTGCTCGGGATAATACACAAGGTCCCGTGGGTAATCATCTCAATGATAAAAGTGCAAGAAAGGGTGTTCTGCCAATAATTGGAGTTCCGTGATGGGTATGTTTGTCATGGGAGTTGTGTGTGAAGGACAGCCAGCTGTGGTTACAGATGGAATTGTTACAGAAGCACTGTGTAAGCCACGGTGCCAGGGCCACACTTGTTTGTTAGGTTCCTGGGCCAGGCAGCAAATCCGAGCAGCCCAGGGGAGCGTGTGATGGGATGGGGGCGGGTTGTCAACTCTGTCTTCTGCCTGTGAGATTTTCTCCAGAAGAGCATTTTTATCCCCCCATCATAACTGCATTAGAAAATGTTACCTCTCTTAATTATCATTAGATCATTAAAGGGAGACATGAACAGTTTGTTAAATGGATATGTTTGTTCCCTTGTTTCTATTGTTGTGACAAAGCCCAATTTGATGCTATCAAGATGACCTCAAGTTAGTGAAGTGACCCATAACTAATTCCTTTGTTCCTGCACCAACAGGCTTTGGATGTAAAGCAGGCATTTTCTCCCTTTTCTAACAATCTTATTGAGATAAAGCTTACACAGCATACAGTGCAGCCCATTTGGGTGGGTTTTCCACCTAAGTGAAGATTTTTTGCAGGGATATCTGAAACCCACAGTTTCCTGGAGGATGCTGAACAGTACCCATGACAGGCGACATGCTTTCTGGCAGCTACTGGAGTTAACAGTAGCCATAAATAAGCCATGGCAATTAGAAGAGAATGATAGCCATGTGAATCACTGTCCAGGCTCTGGGCTTTCCTGCCTTATGCTGCCCCTAATGCACCTTTTTGTTTTGGTGGGGGGAATCTGAGAAACTCTGTCTGTGTTCTCTTTGGCATATGCAAATCACCCTTTACTGTATTTAAATCCTGTCCTGTGGAATATGCTAGGTCCTAGCTCTCCTGCCTTACTCACAGCCTTTGACTTGCAGCTCTGTGGACCAGCTATTGTTTGAGGAAAGAATGTTCTTCCTAGATGATAAAGGAGTAATTCTTCATCAGCACCATCATTTCCTGGAAAAGGGCCCTTTTGAGTTTAGGATTGGAATAGACACTAGAAAGACCGAAGAGAACTAGAAGGTAGAAAGTATCCACCCAACGTTGCTGGTGTGCATTGGACGACAAACCAGTCCTTTCTCCAAACAGTGCCTGGGGCAATCAGGTCCATGAGACCCTGCACTCAGGAAACAGACCAGGGTTGGATGTCTGTGAGTTCAAGGCCAGTGTGCTTTACATTGTGGGTTACAAGGCAGCCAGGGTTACATAAGGAGGCTTTGTCTTTGTAAACAACCCCAAGCCAAATGCCAGTACCTCGCATTTCAGTGTAGACCCTGACTTGAAGGATCTGAGCTATGGGATTGGGGTGTTTAGGAGATCCAGGCCACTGAGGTAAGCCACTGAGCTCGCTGGATTTGCAGCACCCTGTGCTTCAGATGACGTCACCCCGTAGGGTGGATCAGGAAATCGTGGGCAGTCATTGCAGCCTTTCCCTCAGTCATGTCCTCCTGAGACAGTAGAGGCTGAGAGCCACAGTGGCCTGTTTCAACTGCCTTCTGCTCAAAGGGCAGCAGAGAAGCTGGAAATAGCAGAACTTATCAAAAATACAGTTATCTGTCTAAATGCGAAGAGTTTTTAATGACTACAGATAGACATTGTCTGTCTTACAGCTTGCTAAATAAGTATATGAAACCGAGTGTGATAACTGGGTAAATAGCCTTGTTCTTTGTGTTCCATGTCATTAACTCCTACCTTCTCATCGGTCAGCTTCTCCTGGAATGGTTCAGAACATAGGCTTTGGGCTGGGGATGTAGCGCCAAGGCTCCCGGCTGAGAGGTGACTCCATCTGCTTTGCCTTATCACCTGTGCCCCACAGAGCACTGAACAGGTTGCCGCGTTTTGCCGGAGTCTGCACGAGATGAACACCTCCGACTCAAGTCCATCTCCTCAGGATGCCGCAGGCCCTCAGCTGGCAACCACCCGGCAGCTGTCAGACGCCGATAAACTGCGCAAGGTGATCTGTGAGCTGTTGGAGACTGAGCGCACCTACGTGAAAGTACGTCTGCCTCCCCCGCCTCGGGGCCCTACCCACATTTTCTTCTGCAAAGAGTGAAGCGGGTCGCTGTCGTAGCGAGGGTTTCTGTTGCTGTGAAGGGACACCATGACCACAGCAACTCTTAGAAAGGAACACATGTAACTGAAGCTGGCTTACATTTCAGAGGTTTAGTCCGTTATCATCGTGGTGGGACATGGTGGCAGGCAGACATGGTGCTGGAGGAGCTGAGAGTTCTACATCTTGCAGGCAACAGGAAGTGGACAGAGTGTCACACTGAGTGAAGCTTGAGCAAAAGAGACCTCAAAGCCCGCCTCCACAGTGACACACTTCCTCCAATAAGGCCACACCCACTCCAACAAAGCCACACCTCCTAACAGTGCCATTCCCCTTGGAGGCCATTTTCTTTCAAACCACCACAGTCATTCCCTGAGTTTGAACCTACGCCAAGGTCAAGTCACAAATGCCAAGACCTCGATCTCTCTTACAGAACTAGTATATTGATTAATACTGATAACTATAAATTCTTAATTGTTATTTTATCTATTTATATGATTGGTGGTGAATATTAAATCATCTTTCTGGCTTTTCTCAATATGTTATAAGCTACTACTAAATCTGAATTCAGGGCCTGGTGAGATGGCTCAGTGGGTAAGAGTGAGGACCTGAGTTCAAATCCTGAGAACCCACACTGGCTGCATGTGTCTGTCACAGCGTCTCTTAGGGGCAGAGAAAGGCAGATCCCAGGAGCTTGCTGGCCAGCCTAGCTCAAAACCTGGTGGGCTCCAGGTTCACTGTGAGACCCTCTCTCAAGGGAATAAGGTAGAAAATGATTGAGCACCACACCCAACATCTTTTTCTGGCTTCTCCAGGCACATGCATGGTATTTGTACATAATGCAGTGTACACACACACACACACACACACACACACACACACGGTAGTTTCTTTTAAAATGTAAAATCCTAATTGATCCTAATTGATGAGTATTGATAAGAAAACTCCAATCAGTCATAAATAAAGTTTCTGAACACTCATGAAAGTGAACTGATTAAAGTCTTTTCATAACCTAATGTGAGTCTAGGGAGAAGGGGCGGGTCTGTTTTAGTGTGTTATTAATTGTTCTGTTACCACCCTGATTGACAGCAATGAGATCTAGGTTTTTGTTTTTTAAGACAAGGTCTCACTGTGGAGCCCAGGCTGGCCCTGAATTCAAAACACTCTGCTTCAGCCCCCCGACATGCTAGGATTCCAGCACACGCCACCAGGACTGGCAATCAGCCTTTAACTGCTTAAATGTTAGTCTAAATCAGTCTAAATATTCTAAGTCTAGCATATTGTGACCCACAGGCCACATCCAGCCTGCTGCCTGTTTTGAAAATAAAGTTTTATTGGGACACAATCATGTCCCTTCCTGTATGGAGCTCCTTAGCGGGTTCTCAGAGTACACCGTGAGTTAAAGAATCCATTTCAGCTGTGCTCAAGGGCCTGCAGAGTCTGCGGTACTTGTAGAAGCCTGCTCCTTCCTGTCTTAATGGACTTCCATCACTGTCTGCTTGGCATTCAGAACACGGTTTGTCTCTTCAGCCTGTAGAGCCTTGTAGCTTTTTGGTATGCTAATGAAGTGTCCTTCTGGCTCCTAGGACTTAAACTGCCTCATGGAGAGATACCTGAAGCCCCTTCAGAAGGAGACCTTCCTCACCCAGGATGAGGTATGGCGGGCTGTCTTGATGTTAGGGGGGGCACACTACTGTTGACTTGCTGGTAAAAAATGGAGCAGTGACAGTGGGTACCCCTGGAATCCATTTAGTTAGAGCAGGTCGGATACAGCCTGTGAAGTTTTGATGTGGAGTTGGAGCGTGAGGGACTGCCCCATTCTGTAATGGTAGACTTGGTAGTACTCAGACGTCATAGTTTCTGAACCTCCATGTAATATGGGGTAGATTAAATTCTTTTTCATTTTTCAGCTTGATGTACTCTTTGGAAATTTAACCGAAATGGTAGAGTTTCAAGTCGAATTCCTTAAAACTCTGGAAGATGGAGTAAGACTGGTCCCTGATTTGGAAAAGCTTGAAAAAGTTGACCAATTCAAGGTAGGCCTCACCTCCAAGCCACTGAAAGCTGCCTGTTTCTGTCGCTGCTGGGGTTATCTTGTGGGTCGGGTCAGGATGAACCCCCATGCCACGTTGCAGGTGGTCTTTTGTTCTTTGGGAGTCTGCGGAGTTCGTAATACTGAGGGCTCCGCAGGACTTCCCAGTGGGGGGACCATCCTCAAGGGAGTTGGGGTGGGGAGAGACCCCTTTATCTTTATCTTTCTTGTCTGATGCTGCTGACTCAATTAAACATATTTATCTGCTGATGTCTCCTTTGGAAGCTGCACCATCCTTAAGGTAGGTTACATTGGCAAGTAACAAGTTAAATACATTAGCTAGTAACAAATTAGTCCTCTGGTCTTTCAGTAAAATCAATTTATCCTGTTCTGGGGAACTTTGCTGATCCCTGTCCAGACGGACAGCGTCCTTATGGCCCTAGTGAGCAGGTGTGACTCGTGCCTGAGTAAGGGTTACTCACCCTCAGCTCATTTCCTCTCCCCTGGCTCGTATTCCCTGGAAGGAATTTCCCGTTCCAAATTCCAGGTCAACAAAACTCATTGAGGTGTGTGTTGGCTTACATGCACCCGCCCTGTGCTTTTAAAAAACAAGGTCAGCTATGGTATAATTGGCAAAGCACTGTGTATATTTAAGGTATAGGCTCTGATAAAGTATGTGTGTATGAGTACACACACACACACACACACACACACCCTGTGAAATCATCACTACAGACAGGACAATGACATAGTCATCTCTGGAAGACAGTTCCTGCCACTGGTAATTTTCTGCTCCTGCCTCTCAGTACCTCCCATCCACAGGCAGCATGTTCTGCATCCTGATGGTGAAGGTGTGTTCATCAGGGTGATGGAACTTTCTCTTGGGAATCTGCAGTGTGCACTAGCCTGTGGGGCCTTTGGAAATTCTGTAGGTGAGCAGCGTTGGGCAGCTGCGGTCAGAGTGTAGGAATCCCTCCCATCCTGTGCAGCAGGCCCTGGAGATACTGCTTTATCTGGCTAGTGTATGGTAAACACTTAGTAACTGTTACTGTAAGCAAAGGAGTGGATTTTTGTGGTCCTTCGCAGTTTTTCCTGTTTAGTTTGTGATCATGACTCTGGTAGCCACATCTTTACATAGTCCTGCAGCCAGGGCACTTGAGAAGTATAGGAAGAGTTGGACATGAGGAAGAGATTTTAGGTCTCTGTTTACTGTGGATGCCAATGAAGTATGGCCTAAGGCAGACATTTTCTCCATCAGTAGACTATCTGAACTTCCTCTGAATTGTGTGCATCAGGTAAACTGCATATTTGGGAACTCAGGTTATCATTTACATCCCTTGCTTGGAGCCTAACTTTTAATTACTTTGTAAAAAAACATTATTATTATTATTATTATCATCATCATTATTTTTATTATTGTGTGTGCACACATGCCACAGTGTGCATTTGGAGGCCAGAGGACCTTCCACCTTACATGGGTCCCAGGGACAGAACTCGGGCTCCCAAGTTTTCGAGGCAGGTACCTTTCTTTAACTGCTCATCACCTCATCATCCTGCATTGTAATTCTAAGCCTGTCTCTGAGCAAGACTAGGTCCATGCGAACTTTCTGGAAAATGTTTTTCTGAGGCTTGCTCTTTTGTTCACTTGCATAAAATGGGTGGGATCAAAAGCATCCCACACCAGGTGTGTCTGTCCGAACAAGGAAGCTCTGTCCTGATGTTTTCCTCTTGGGGCCGCAGTCCATACTGAACGTGGCTCGTGCATTGGTATTGCTTAGGTTCTTATCTACTCCCAACAGAGGGGCTTTGGAGAAGGTGGAGGCGGTAACCAGGAGCATGTCTTCTCCACTTTGGAGGTGCAAGCCTTTCCTACATTTGTCTGGTTTGTCTCTTCTGTCTCCCAATAAGGAACCCATGAGAGAACTCAAGGTATTTCTGCCTTCCCAAAAATCTATTATTTCCTCATCGGCATTCACACATCTCAGATAGGTACACTGAACACTCCCACTGTAAATACTGAGAAGACAAAACATACAACATCTGTAGAATTCACTGCAAACCAAAATATGTTTCCACGATCAGTTTTAGGACATTGATGAACAAAGAAAGGCTTTGACAGGCCTGGAGACTGGTTGGTGCAGAGTGAGACCAGTGTGTTTTCCCTGCTCATGCCTGCCGCTGCGGCTGCACCGCTGTGTCTACGTGAGGAGGGGACTGAACCCATTGCCCTTTTTCTCTTTAATCTAGAAAGTGCTGTTCTCTCTGGGGGGATCCTTTCTGTACTATGCGGACCGCTTCAAGCTCTACAGTGCCTTCTGTGCCAGCCACACGAAAGTCCCCAAGGTCCTGGTGAAAGGTAAGGCAGGGCTGGGTGGTTTAGACCGGTGTGCTGGTTGCCAGTTCACATTTGTGTGGATGGAAGTGGTGGGTGGCTTTCAGAGAAAACTCTGAGTTACTGATATGCAAGGCTGACTTTCCTGTAAGCCACAATACTGGTTTTGAGAAGACAAATGTATTACTCTCTTAAATTCATCATTGATCAGTTTTCTTGCAATGAAAATTTCGACTTAGCCATTTTGGGCTGGCATCTTCTTGCAATAATGTAAAACCCACTTCCCCTCCTCCACCCCAAGACAGGGTTTCTTTGTGTAGCCCTGGCTGTTCTGGAATTCACTCTGTAGACCAGGCTGGCCTCAAACTCACAGAGATCCACCTGCCTCTGTCTCCCGAGTGCTGGGGTTGAAGGCGTGTGCCAGCACTGCCCGATTTCTCCTGTTCATTAATTTCTGTTATAATTCACTGTGCTTCATATACTCTTTGCTTCAGAAGGTTGTCTTTCTTTTATTCACAGGTGTGTGGTAGGAGCTGTGCAGTTATTTTTGCACAGACCAAAGTATAGTTTTTGTGTTGGGAACATTCTCTTTTCTTACTGCCCCTTCCCCTTTCTCCCCTTCCTCCTTCTCTCCTTTCCATTTCATTCTCCCCACTTTCTACCCCACTTCTCTATCTTCCTCCTCTTTCCCCTTCCCCCTCCCATATTCCTCTCCCCCTTCTTCAAGAATCTACCCGAGGGCCTTATGTGTGCAAGACAAACACTGCCCTTGAGCTGCACCCCCTAGCCCAGATGCTTCCCTTGGGGGCTTTGAGAAAATAAACTTTGTACACATCTCCAGAACCTTTCTGCAGCCTCCACAGGTCACTGTATGGTGGTCTGCAATATGTAAAATGTTGGTCTCCCAGAAATAAGAGAGGAATGGTAGTTGGCAGAGGGTGGTTCGGGGGATGGGGTTAATAGGAAGAGGGTGGTTAGCAGGTAGATAATGCACTAAGCAGAATAGCTCGGTTCTGTGTGCACAGCAGAGGGTACAGCACAGTGGTAGAGGTCACCTTGCATGCAGAAGGCCTTAAGGTCAAGCCCCGTTGTCTCCAGGAGAAAATCAAAAGCATGGCGGAGTGACGGTGGTTAGCAGTAATTAGAAGAAGCTGAATATTGTCAACACAAAGCAATGGAAATGTTTGTGAGAGATATTCTGAGTGTTCTTGCTGATCATCGTGTATGCATATATTAAATTATCACATCCTACCCCATGAATATGTATAATTACTACATATCCATAAAAAGAAAGCTACGTCTGGTCCATTGTGGCAGCACACATCTGTAATTCCAGCACTCAGCAAACTGAGACAAGAGGTAGGATTTTGAGTTCAAGACCAACCTGGACTATCTGGCTAGATCTTGTCTTTAAAAAAACAAAAACACCCCCCCCCCAAAAAAAAAAGAAACAGTTCAGTTTAGTCAAAAGATTTTCACAGGTCAGTATAATACATACTATATGTGTATTAGCCATTACTGTAGACAGAGTCCCTCCCAAAGGTATTAAAGAAGTGCTTCTTTGGAAGACAGAATCAGGACACAGTTTGGCTTCAAATGGCCCCTGGAAACGAGTGTGCTTTTCCTCAGCATTGCTGTGTGGCTGCCAAGAAAACGTTTCTCATCAAGTCTTCGGCTGAATAATTTCCATGTGTTGTGTTGATGTTTGCTACCCAAGAGAACTAGCTTGGCTTAATGTAAAACCAAAGTTAGGAAATACTAGAATAATACAGGTCTTTGGATAACAAAGACTCTGCCCCAGATAATGTGAGGCATGCTGGCAGTGATAGTCTGTGCAAAAGCATTCTGGGAATTTCCCTGCCATGCTATCTGATGTCAACCTATGTTTTCACACATGTGTTTTGGTTGTGTGTGTGTGTGTGTGTGTGTGTGTGTGTGTGTGTGTGTGTGTATGTGTGTGTGTGTTTCTTTTAAAACTTTTATTGATTGCTAATCATTATCAGATTGCCAAAATAAACATTATAGAGTTATTTGCTCTGTAGTGAAGTTATATGTGCATTATATTCTCCTAAGTAATTAGTACTTTTTAAAATCACTCCATTAGATTAAATTTGCCTCTGTGGATTTTTTCTTGATTCAATAACATTAATTTTTCCATCTCAAAAATATTATACCATTACTCCAAATTATCCATAAAACAGTAGGTATGGCCTACATTTTTTAATTGTCAAGTAAGCTGGAGGTTTTTTGAGAATTTGTGTCTGCCATTTTTAGACTAGGTAGGCTGGTTGGGAGGACTGCACTGTGCTCTGAGCGCCTGCTTCCCCCTCATAGGAAATGTATCTCATGACTTAGTGACTGTCTCAGTCAGTGTTTCTAGTGCTGTGAAGAGACCATGACCACAGCAACGCTTATAAAGGACAACATTTAATTGGGGTGTCTTACAGTTTCAAAGGTTTAGTCCATTCAATCCATTATCATCATGGTGGGACATGACGGCATGCAGGCAGACATGATGCTGGCCACATCTTGATCAGAAGGCAACAGGAAGTGGTTGACTGAGACACTGGGCATGGTTTGGGCATATATGAGACCTCAAAGCCCGTCCTCACAGTGACACCTTCCTCTAACAAGGCCACACCTACTCCAACAAAGTCACACCTCCTAATAGTGCCACTCCCTATGGGGGCCATTTTCTTTCAGACCACCACAGGGACCAACAGCTGTATTTTGCACTTGAGAATCTGGACATTAGAAATCAGGTTTCTCCGTGTGTCAGCTCTAGAACTAGCCCGGCTTCCGTAGTATGTCTAGGTTACTGTCCCCATGTCGTTTTTGAAAGGAGAATCATGAACTGAACCTGTGGAATTTGACCCCCCCCCCCCTCCCCCCCCCCCCCCTCCCCTCCTTCTCTTCCTCCCCCTCTCCTCCCTCTTTCCTCCCCCTCCCTTCCCTCTCTTCTCCACCTCTCCTCCTCCTCTTCCTCCCCCTCCTCCCCCTTTCTCCCTCCTCCCCACCTTCCTCTTCCTCCTTCTCTTCTGAGACACGGTCTCACTCTGTCGCCCTGTCTAACCTGGAACATGCCACATAGACCAGTCTGACCTTGAAGTCACAGAGGCTCACCTGCCTCTGCCTCCTGAGTGCTGGGATTAGAGGCATAGGGTGCGGGGGGCCCAGCTTGGTTCTTCCTAATAGGATTTTAAGGGGCTCAAAAAGCTGTGGCCGTGTGAGCTCATCTCCTGGGGTTGCTGCTTGTCTTGCTGTTTCAAGGCAGAAGGACTCACCACTTCATGACGCCCTTGTATCTCCCGTATTACATAACACTGCTAACCACTTGGGGTGGAGATCTATTTTTCAAAAATGAATAACCACTAAGTTCTAGGAAACTACTCATTTATTCAGAAACTATCAGGTTCCTCTGACAGACTGGGTGCTGTTGTGAAGAATCTAAGTCCATGGAAAGCTGTGTCTAATTTCTGATGGACAAACGTAATCCTGATGACACGTAGGTTCTGAGTGTGAAGAATGAGTTTGTTCCAGCAGTGATGATGCTTGTGTACTGATTTGTTCTAAAGACTGCAACTCCAAAATAGACGAACAGAAGAAACGTGCGGGGCAGGGTATGGAGGGAGGGGCTCGCTCTACATCTTGCAGCCTACATTGGGGCAGCCACCCTGCCAGCACTGTCCTATGTCCCCACCAGCCCAAGCATTGCAGGTGTCCACTGTGAAGTGACTTGAGCATCCCATCCCTCCCTTTCCATGTGTTTTGCCTTGCTCCATCATTACTCTGCACCTGGAAGGCATTAGTCATCTTCCCAGTCGTCCTGGTGCGGACCCTTCCCACTGTTCCCTGGGGCCACTTGCCATCCCAGCTGGAACACGGATGAAAGCGAGGCTGGGAAGAAGGTGCTTGCCAGTGCTCTGAGCTCTGTTGGGTCAGCTCCCCACCATCCAGATGCTAACAGCTGGTAGCACCGAGCTGACATTGAGCAGATTGTTCTGAGGTTTCTGGCCTCACTCCACTTAACAAGGCTGCAGGATGCCGTTTCTGTTTCTGGCTTTTTCTGCCTGTTTTAAAAAGGTCTTCCCAGCAATGAAGTGCTTGGAAGCTTGGGAACCAGGCGGAGATTTCAGCTGGAGGTGCTAAGATTATTCTGGTGTGGCGGGGCTGGCAGATCAGATGACAGCCATAGTTTGTCATTCATGGGTCCCAGGAGGAGGGGACAGCCATGCAGCATGGCCCCTTGGGGAAGCACTGGGATTGTTTAGGAGACAGAGGACTAGCATGCCACCTTGAATAACTTCAGTGGACTCTGGGGTGTGGCCGACGCTGAGCAGTGTGACATCTGGCCCTGAGGCAATGAGCAAAACCGGTGAGGACCCAGAGTGTCAGCGCCTCCTGGAACTGATAGGTGTGGGAGAGGTACACTCTGAATTGATTTCTTGCAGGCAATTCATTTGCTATCTTTAGGAGTTGGCTAGGCCTGGGAAGAGCAGTCTCCCCAAGGACAGTAGGAGTCAAAATGTCAGAATAGAAAGACATGCTCAATATGAGGAGGGTGAACAAAATCCTTTAACTAGTCTGCATCCCCACCAAACACACACATGACTGACAGGCGTATCCAGTGTGTACCTCGGCGGAGACCTCCTCCCTCTCCCCGGAGCCTGCTGGGCCCGGTCCTATAAAAAGATGCCTTGGAATTAGAGTGAGTGTGAGACAAGGTGGGAAGGGAACCACTGGGGCCTGCCATTCTGAGGGTCTGTGTTCTGTTTCTTCCAGCCAAGACGGACACAGCCTTCAAGGCGTTCCTAGATGCCCAGAACCCGAGGCAGCAACACTCATCCACACTGGAGTCTTACCTCATCAAGCCCATTCAGAGGGTCCTCAAGTACCCGCTTCTGCTCAGGGAGCTGTTTGCACTGACGGATGCGGAGAGTGAGGAACATTACCATCTGGATGGTGAGCATCTTCCCTTTCTTCCCCCAACCTCTCCACACCCCTAAGACACCTGTCCCAGCCAGGCCTCTGCACAGCCCCTTTTCAATGCCTATGTTCTTCTAGTGGCCATCAAGACCATGAACAAGGTTGCCAGTCACATCAACGAGATGCAGAAGATCCACGAAGAGTTTGGAGCTGTGTTTGACCAGCTGATTGCTGAGCAGACAGGAGAGAAGAAGGAGGTGAGGCACCCCCTACCCCCCCCCCCAGCTTTGATGCTCTCTTTTTAAAAGAGGTGTGATTGTTTTCTCTGGCAGGTGTTGTGCAACAAGACTTTTCCTTGGGTAGATGCAACACACACATGTCTACTCACTCCAGACAAGGATCCCATGACAGACCAAAGTATGAATACCTCCCAAATCCTACTTGGTGAACCAATGAGTTTTATTGGGGTTACTTGCAGGAATATGGGTGAGGGGTCACTTACAGTAGCAGAAAAGACTCAAAGACAGCCACATAACCCAAGCCCACCCCAGCATGGGTGACAGCTCATAAAGCTGGGAACCTGGAGCACACTGCACAGCCTGCAGGCAGCTCCACAGGTTGGAGAGTGTCCTTTCCAAGTGACTCTGGTCTAAACCTCTTCCAGGCAGCTTGGCTGATTTCTCCTTCTTCCAGGTACCAGGTCTGGTCTGAGAATCTTTGCATCTTGGCTGATCTGAGAATGATTCCTGGCTGTCTTAATTGCTTACTCTGGGAGGGAGGGGCCTAGCAAATCTGGTCAGTTTCAGGGACTTCCTGAAGCAGTTTTGAATTATTTACCTTCTGTCTTGAGGAGCTTCCTGGGAGATGGAATGTTTCAATCTTGAGGAAACTGCTACACAACAGTAGGACTCTTGTCTTTGAAGCCTTAGCTTTTGTTCCTGTTGCTTTGGTAAAATTCTCAGGCCACCGCACTTAAAAAGGGGCCTTAAGTTGGCTCACAGCTCAGGGTAAAGTCCACCATGTCTGGGTAGTCACGGCCGCAGAAGTGTGAAGAAGTTGGTCGCATTGTGTTATCAGTTAGAGAGAGCAGTGGGTACATGCTGACGGTCAGCTTGCACACAGTCCAGGATTCCTGTCCAGGATCCCTGCCCACGATTAAGATGAACCTTCCCAAGGCTATTAAGGCCAGCCTTCACCTAGACAGCCCTTCACAGGTGTACCCCTGTGGTCTGCCTCCTAGGCATCGGATTGACAGTTGTGCTCAAGGCACCCATGAATTTTTATTTTCACCAGAGCTTTTTCTTGGTAGAGTAAACATGTTTCTGATGCTCTGCTCTTAGCCTTTGGGGTCTCCGATTTTAATCCGTACTGCATGTAGAAGTGAGTGTCATTACCCAGGCTGGGCTGTTTCTGTGAATGCCATCGAAGGGTGACTGTGTGTCCCCAGATTAGAGTATCTGCCATTTATCTAGTCCCAGCCACATAGTTGGTACTTAATAAATGATTGTTAGGTGAATGCCAGTTCCAGTGACAATAATTCTTTTCCCCATACTCGAAACGCTGCATCAAAGAAGCAACCACATGGCCACACACACCTAAGAAAGCTTAGAGTGAATCAAAAATTGTCCCTGTGTTACATGAGCTTCCATGAAAAAAAATGTTGGCAATACTGAGGTGAATTGTAAAGATATGATTATAATAGCAGTCATCAATGTTGTGATATGCCTAGATTCAACTGGAGAGTTTTTTCTATTCTGCATTATGCTTCTGCCTAATGGACGGGGAGAGAGCGCATGCTTCTGCAGTGATTAGTAGGGTGGGGGCCAAGCTGGCGAAGCTTGCTCGCCTACTCTACAGAAGACGCCTCCCTCACAAATACAAAGGGCCGTTATCCAGCTGTTTGGTTTCTTTAAATTACATGTATTTGTGGGGTGTGGATATCACAGTGTTTGGAGGTCTGAGAACAGCTTGTCAGAATCACTTCTCTCCTTCTACCAGCTAGTGCCTCTACCCCCTGAGCCATCTTGCCAATCCCAGGCTCATTTACATGTCCTCAGTGAAACAGCACAGGTTTTGAGACTGTCAAAAGATAACATTTAGAAGGCAGTGAGGCAAAAATGGGATGGAGATGTGAAAATGAGTGTGTGAGGATGCACGCGAAAGCCCAAGCGCTTGGATTGGTGTGCACACAGTGAAGAGCTTTTGAGGTGAGCTGTAAATGGGGGCAAACGGTTTTCTGCAGCTGGAGGAAGTCAGTGAAGGCCACTTCCAGCCTGGGCATGACTGCATATCTACCCCCCCCCTCCCCACCACCACACACACCTCACAGAGTTGGAATGGTTTCAGCGCACTGTGCAGCACCAGGACCTGAAAGTCTGGGGAGGTGTCCTGTAGAGGATGTGTCCTTTCCAACTGAAATGCAGGCCTTTGCCCTGTGCGATAGAACAATAGAACACAAGAGTGTCCCCCGCTTAGGGGCAATGGTTTTATCTATCAGGGTTTAGAAAACACAAATGCTGCTGGTTCTGAAATATCTGGTCGTTCTTCTTAAATAATTTTAAAATCTCCCTAAGTACAAAAAAAGGTAAGAAGAAAACCCTATAGTTTCAAAACACAGCCTGGCATGGTTAGCAAGCCCAGTGCCACACGGCTGTCCCCAGGAGGCTGACACAGAAGGATCAGGAGCAGGAGGCTCCTAATGTCTGTGGTCCACAAGAATAAAACCCTGGGGAGAGCAAGCCTTGGGGCTCACGCCAAGATTATTGGCAAGCGTAACACACTGCCACAGCAGTGTCTATAACAGTACAGCTATGGCAGGTGACTGGGGGGGGAGGATACACAGGGTTGATTCTTGATCCGGGAAGTTCCCCTTTATTGGCAGCGTCCAGTGAAAACTTAGACTGAATTGTGAGCAGTTTGTAAGCAGTTAGGAATATTGGTCAGTGTCTGCAGATTTTTGCTGAAATGGCCACATCTTAGGGACATAGGTCACCTGAATCCTCTTTTATAACCAGCTTTCCTTGGGATGTCACTGAGGATAGATATGTTCACAGAAGACAAAGATGGCAAGTGGATATTTTATGATGAACCTGGACCTTCAGTATTCCTAAATTCCCACATTTGGGGAGTTTATCTGGGCCCTGTAGAACATTACTTTTGCTCAGCCAATTAGAAGCAGCCAGGGGGATATTTTCCCTTAGAGGAGTGCCTCCAATAGCCGGATTCAATAAGGCACTCTAGTCCATTAATGCAACCCTCTTAGCAGAATTCACTCTGGATTCTTCAAAGGAGGACTCAAAAGGGCCGTTGGAGACCCAAGCAGGGTGATTGGGCAATGTGAGCAGCCCTGGGCTTCTTGTTACCTTCGCCAAGTGGAAACCGTCAGGACATCTCAGGGGTTATAGCTGTCCATTTTTACCCATGCCCATCAAGACTTCCTTCTAGGAACTATTTGAGGTTTGAGGATCCCAATTGCTGTGTTGTGTCCATAGCAGGACTGTAGAAGCTCCTGAGGGTGGATAGAGATGTGTTATACCAAGTTCCCTACCCAAATCATGGCCATGCCCCAAATCACAGGGGTGGGGATGTAAATTCTACATAGTCTGGAAGGAGAGACTAGAACATCACATGACAGAAGGTGCATGTCACATATACACTCACACACACACACACAATTTTGTTTCCTGGAGGAAATAGTTTAAACAACAATCACAAAGACTTGTTAAAGACAAACTACCTAAGACTGTATCTCAACATATCTCCTGAGAATTTGATGATGTATATCCTCTTCCATGGGATGAATGTAGGGAATGGATGGTGGAGACTAGTTCCCTTAGCTGCCTTAGATGTCCTGTGGGCTTGGTTGATGTGTGTTACTTAATATCTATAAGCATATTAATATGATCTCTTAATATTTTACCCTTGGTAATGATATGTCTCAGCAATAATTACAGTGATTATTATAACCCCCATCAAGGGAAGTGGTAACTCCATTTAGTCCCGACAGAGCTATTCTCCAGCATTGCAGCTGACTTTGGTGGCCGGAGAAGGCTGCATTGTGTTGAGTGGGCTGCCAGGTTGTTGCTATGCATAAATATCATAGGAACACCTTGAGGTCATGTGCTGCAATGTCAATGGGAGCTGTTTGTTCTCTGGAAATGAAACTTCATGTTTTCCCATGTTTGAAACATTGACTTAATGAAGAGAGAATTGGGCTTAATTTTTACAGACCCCAAGAATTGAAGTGAGTGGTCAGCAGGTCAGTGCCTGAAGAGGCATATTTGAAGAATTTACAGTGGTTTATAGTGCTTCCACATAGGTGAGATCATGGACTGTGATAGTTGTAGAGTCCTGTCCTGGGACCTGCTTACGTAGATCCCAGATGATCCTCTCACCTGTAATTACACTGAAGAAAGCACCTCCCAGTGGGAAAAGGGAGTGCTAATTTTTTTTTGTCAATTAGAAGTAGAATTATTTGGGAAGAGGAATTTTAATTGAGAAAAGCCTCGACAGATTGCCTATAGGCAAGTTTGTAGGGCATATTCTTGATTCATAATTGGCGTGGGAGGGCCCAGGCCACAGCAGAGCAGTGCCGTCCCTGGACAGGAGGTCCTGAGTTATTTGAGAAATCAGGCTGGGCAGGCTGGTAAGATGCACTCCTCCGTGGCTTCTGCTTCAATTCCAGCCTCCAGGTCCCTGCCTTGTGTTCTTTCCTGCCATGACCGCCCTCCATGATGGACTGCAACCCCAAGTTGCTTTTTATCATGGTGTTTGTTTATCACATTGGAAACCCTAACTAGGATGGGGGAGGGGAGGTTGTAATTGATTTTTGCTGGGTTTGGAAGTGGGTAGATGATTCAAAGAAAACATTATACATGACCATGACCACTGCGGTCCTCTCTTTTCCGGGGATTATGTTCTAAGACCTCCGGTGAGCACCTGAATCTGTGGGTAATCCTAAACCCCTAGGTATCCCACATACCTTTCCTGTACACACACACACTAGTTAAACACCATTTCTACCTTAACTTCCCACACCTGGTGGCCACATGGCCACACCTTTGCACTTCCCACACCTGGTGGCCTTGTGGCCACGCCTTTGCAGTTTGACAGGACAGCAAAACTGGAATAAAGCTTGGTTGGCTCACAATTTCATGAATAGTTGAGCTGTGATGTTTCTCCCCCTCAGTTAAGTTGAAATCTTTTGTCTTCTGAATAGGAAAGAAGCACCTTGGCTTTTTATATCAAAATTGGTAGCATCATTACTCTTAGGCTTTGGAGCCATTATTACACCAAATATCATGATATCATAACCGGTGACTTGTTATTTCAGATGGCTACTAAGTGATAACTGGGCAAGTGGCACATATGGTGTGGGTACTCTGGATAGTTCCAGTCTCAGGAAGGACGAAGAGGGGTTGTGGGAGGTCTCATCACATTGTTTGGGATGATGTCAATTTAAAGTGTAGGATTTAAAGTGTGGGGATTTTTCGTTGAATGTTTTCAGATCCTCCTTGACTGGCAACCGGAAGAACCATGGTGCTGTCAGGTATGAACAAAAGGCTACCATTGGCCTCCATGGTGCTGTCAGGTGTGAACACAAGGCTACCATTGGCCTCCATGGTGCTGTCAGGTGTGAACACAAGGCTACCATTGGCCTCCATGGTGCTGTCAGGTGTGAACACAAGGCTACCATTGGCCTCCATGGTGCTGTCAGGTGTGAACATAAGGTTACCATTGGCTTCTTTGGGTCATCATGTCTGGTTGGGGTCTAAAACTAAACCCCTTGTCTGAGTGTTAGTACTTGACCGTGAAGAGAGCAGGATTAGCATGTGACCACACAGTCTCTGAGGAGTTCTTTGTCCATTCCACACATGTCTAGCAGGAAATCTTCAGACTTCTGATTTGGCTTTCCCCTTCTAAAGTGAAGTAAGATTTTCTTTAATGAACTGGGAAAAGGGAAACTGATTTGATCCCACAGTTCCTGAAGACTACACTCAGTGGTGTGACTCCCCGGGTTTTCTGGGGAATATTTGTCACTGGCCACCAATGCCGTTAGTTCTGGAGAAATTGTCTTTGTTGGGTAGAAGAGCTTTAATTTTATAGACTGGATTTCACGTATTTGCTGTATGTGACCCCTGGCTTATACCCTTTTGTCATCTCATTCCGAAAATTTTGGTAGACAAACATAAAACAAAGGAAAAAAATTACATTTTTTTTTTTTGTGCACCCTATGTGGCTTTTGGTAATCTCAAAGATTCCTATTCCAATGTGGACATGCCATATGAATAACAGATTGGTTTCATTAACATTTCATCAATTGTTTCCAGGTCAAACAAGGCAAAGGTAATGGCATTGTTGGAATTGCTAGGTATTATGACATCTACAGCTTCAAGTGGGGGATGGTGTTGACTGACACTAAGAAAGTATCTTTAAAATGCAATGTGTCCTTTTCCATGTTACTTTTTAAATTCTTCATGTATATTAATAAATAAATGTTGTATTGGATGTTTCTAAACTTAAAATGTGAGTATATCCTGCTAAACCTATGTTCACTTAGAAATGTCTAAATAAAAAATATATTTAATTACTCAATAAGCTCACTACAAGTTGAAACATTAGTTGAAACTGTGGTAAGTCAAAGCCATCTGTCTATATTTATAGCACACAGTATGATATTTTGATTCATACACATTGTGGAATGACCAAATAAAGCTGTTTAGCCATATATAAGTGTCCGTACTAAGCAAGTGTTCTTTAGGAACAATGTTTTCACGAACTGTAGTTGACATCGGCCAACCCTATTTTAAAACTGTATGCAAACCTCCATGTGGCTCGCACCGCTCATAAGCTTGCCATGTCCCGAATTTCAGGTCGCAGATCTCAGCATGGGTGACTTGCTGTTGCACACCACTGTCATCTGGCTGAACCCACCCGCCTCGTTGGGAAAGTGGAAAAAGGAGCCAGAATTGGCAGCTTTCGGTATGTGTCGGAAGAGGATGCCGAGGATGGGAAACAGCTGACTTATTTTCCAAACAAGAATATTCCTTTTCCAAGAGATGGTTTATTACCATGAAGCTAATTATAGCTTACTGCTCCAGCCACTAATTCTTCCAAATAAATATAAACGAACATAAATTAAACCTTCTCGCTGGATGGGTTCAATGTGGTGGCCACTCAGCTGCAGGGTGCGCGTGGCTGTGATGATTGCGCAGGCAGGGATTTTTTTTTAAACATCTTATTTTAAAAATAATTTTACCTGCTAGTCCATGTGTCTTTAATGGATTGACATTTCTTTTAATGAAGTAAAGTCAAATGAAAAACCAAGAGCCAATGTTTTCTCAGACCCCAGATCCTGGGTCTTTCATTTCTTCCCTGGCTCTGCACTGCTTTACGTAGTGCCAAGATTTAGGAGGCCATTTCTCAGCTGAACTGTTGTTGTGACTGGTGTCTCCATGGGCTGTAAGGGACAGCTCAATCGTGTTATTAATACTAGTAAAAGTAGACGTATTTGTTATTTATTTTGATAGGCTATTTAGAGGGGTGCAGGTGGAGGTCATTTGCGAGTATTATACTTACGCTTTGGGGGAAGGAAACCTAATCTGATGTACAGGGAAATGTGCAGAGTTTAGGAGGTACAGCTCGTGGCTTGCAGTGTTGGTGTGAATATGTCCTCTTGCAGGGTTGTCCTGAGCATGAAGTGGTTAGCAGCCCCTGCTTCTGTTTATGGTGTGTTTTATCCCTACAGGGCTCAGGTTGGACATTTACCTGTGACCATCCTCTCACCCGATGTTTGCTTGAGCAGGGAGTGGTTGGTTACTGCTTCTGTAACCGAATGTTCTTCCTTCTCGTGGTATAATGTCCAAATGGAACTGCTCAGGGAATTCGAATCAATGTTAAATACAGATATTTCCTGGCTCTCCCACTTAGGGCCACGTCATTCTCATTAAGGAATTAGTGAGGTTTCTAAAATTTCTAAAGAGCCACTGAAGCCCTTGAAGATATTGCATTAAATATAACCACAGTTAAAAAAAAAAAAAAAAAAAAAAAAAAAAAAAAAAGGACAAAATACATCAGGAAGCACTGAGGTATTTGGTGGAGGTGTGAGTGTTGATAGTGGTGTTTGGGGACAGTAGGACTTCCTTCCTTTTGATACCACCTCCGTGTTTCTGAGACTTGGAGAGGCACTCACATCTCTCATGCTCCTTACTGTTGCTTACGGGTCGTGGGGCACTGAAGTAAGAGAATCAGCCATCCGCCTCAGGCTTGCAGCTCAGGGTGCAACATTAGGATATTTTATGTCTTGTCCCCTGAGCTTTACAGGTTTCATATAGTTAGAAACCGATTTAGAAACAGAATAGTTTGAGTGGGAGGAAGTAAGAGGTTGGCAGACTTTTCTGTTGGAAGCCTTCTAGAAATCTTCGGCCTCTGGACCAAGGAACATGGACTATTTGATGGAATAGCCAAGAGCAGCCATCGGTGATGAAGATGAGACAACAGTGTCCCCCACAGAGGTGGCAGGAAGGTAGTCTAGAAGATGTCAGGTGTAAGGTGTGGGACATGCGTGACGCTTGCTCTGAGGCTCAGAGAGGACTCTGGATTCCCTGCTCCTTCTTTCCTTGGCTGTGTACAGGGGACAGCGTCAGGTAGCTGACTCGGAGAGGCCGAGCCCAGCACACCTGCCCCAGCTGTAGCAGCTGCTGCTTTCTCCAGCTCAGTGTGTCTTATTGGGGCTTTGGTTTGTGGGACAGAACCTTTGAAAGGCTCTGTGATTAGAGGCAAACTTGCCATTACTCAGGATTTTTTTCAGAGTAACAGGAGAGAGGGAGAGAGAGACGGAGAGGAGGAGGAGGAATTAAAATTGGGATTATGAAGAAGTCTGCCTGTGTTGGTGAGCAGTGTTTGGATAAGTTCATTAAAGGGGACATCTCTGACAGTTGTGTGATTTCAAGTAGCTAGGCAGAACTAACTAGAAATGCCTTCGGAAGTAAGGAAGAGTTGCCGTGAAGGAAGGAGGTTAAACACTATTGAACAGGCAGCTTTGGGTGACGGCCTGGCTGTCCTTTGGTTTTGGTGTAAAACTGAGTCTTGGGACACAGTGTAGCATTCTTGCAAAGTGGATGTTGGCTTGCTGCTGCCAGTGCCTTGCCTCACAAGATGGGCCTTGTGTACTGACTGTTAATGATCACCACTACAAAACACAGATGCAGAAATAGTTGTGTTTGAAGCTGACGAGGGATGCCAGGAATCTTGGGGCTCAAGGCCATAGCTCAAGGGCTTGAGCAATATCATCGAGTAGACAAGAGGCACATGGAAATGCTCCTACTCTGACAGAAGGAAGCCCGTCCTACCCAAAGCAAGTTGGAAAGTAAGCCAGGTACTTTGTGGTAGTCTCCAGAGTCAGAGTCTGTGACCCATCTCTGAGAACTCTGTTATTCATGCCTGACAAACCAGTCTGTGGCTCCTCCAGCTGCTACTTGTCTGGACTCCCTCAGGCTCAGAGAATGAAAGTTTTTTTGGATGTTGGGGCAGCAGAGTCTGGGGAACCAGATCCCGCTTTTTCAGATTTGTTCTAGCTGTGTTCACATGTCAGAGAAGCCACATGTCCTGAGCCTCTTTTATGTGATCACTGACTGCTCACAGCAGCTGATCCCTGTGCCAGTCACTTCCAAAGTCGTTACATCTGTGATCAAACACCACGACCAAGGCAACGTAGAGAAGGAAGAGTTTATTTTGGCCTGTGGTTCCAGAGGGAGAGTCTGTTGCGGGAGAGAAAGCGTGGCAGCAGGCAGCCAGAGCAGGGCTGAGAGGTCACATCTTAACCACATCCAGGAAGCAGGGAGAGCAAACTGGAAGTGGACGAAGGCTGTGACGGTCAAAGTCGACTCCAGTGACGTACTTCCTCCAGCAAGGTTCCATCTCCTAAAGGTGTTATAACCCACCCACATAGGACAGCCCACTGGGCACTAAGTGTTTTAATACCCAAGCCACTACAATCTGGGAATAGTTTCAACATATAGATTTTTGGGGAAACAGACATTTAAACTATGGCCAACACTGACACAAAGGACCAGGGATGGTCCTTTCCATCCCCTTTAGATGCCAACACTGTGTCTCCTTTTGGACCTCTGCCATGTTAACCACTCATGGCATTGCTTAAGGAATTCTCTGGGAGGCTGTCCATAACTCTACCATCCCTTCCCACCCCATTTTAAAAAGTGTAAGAACTCTCTGTGTTCATTGCTCCAAAGGGGTTTACTCTATTGGGAAGAACTGGACTTACGTTCTATTTCATTAACTCATTTTCATTTCATTAGGTCAAAAAGATGAAATTTATTTCCTGAATTATAAACACCACATGCGTGTTAGATATAGAGTGAGGAGGAGAGATAGAGAGGGACTTAATTTGTATAAATGCAAATTACCTTAAACAGTTATTAGAGGCATTTGTACTTGTCTTCCAACTATTACGGTTAGCACAGCTAAGTTATAACCTTAAAATAACAAAGCTAAAATGCATTTTTTTGGGGGGGAGTAAAAGGTATTTCCATTTATTTAGGCTTTCTCTACTTAGATTAAAGGTAGAAACGTTTTTCACAGCAGGCTTTGACGTTCAGATGTGGTAAATAAGGTCAAGGTGGGTAGCAGCCCACTAACGGGGATCTTCATGCTCTCCTAACTGTAGCAATACAGTACCGCTGTAAGTCAGCATAGTCAAGGGAGGAAGCCATGCATTTCATGCTGTAACTGCTTTTATGATCTTTCTCTTGCAGTCTTTAAAACTGCTGTGGTCCTTGTGTATAAAGACGGTTCCAAACAGAAGAAGAAACTTGTAAGTGCTCTTGCTTCATCCCGTAGTTTCCAAGTGGCTCTGTCTGCTTCTCAGTTGTGTCTCCAAAAGCCTCTTCTCTCCTTCCTAAGAGATCCTGACTAGCTTCCCTCCAGGAGACCGGCTCATGGGTAGAAGATGCACGTGAATGCATGTGGAGCCTCCCATGGCCAGAGCCCTCTTAACTCCACTTCTGCTCTTCTCTAGTGGCCTCAGGTTTTTTTTTTTTTTTTTTTTTTATGAGATTTTCACTCTCTCTCCCTCTCCTCTGCCTTTAATTAGCAAAGCCATTGGCACAACATCGTATTTATCATGCAGCCTCTCCCATTTGCCCGTGAAACCCAGAGTGTGTGAGGGGGATGCGATGGTCCTTTGGCTTGTACTGAGTTCCTGAGTCTGCTGTTGATGTGGGAAGTGTGGGGAGCTGGTCCGTGGAGATTACCTTGCTGCTTCTCTCCCGCAGGTTGGCTCTCACAGGCTGTCAATCTATGAAGAGTGGGACCCTTTCCGGTTTCGCCACATGATCCCTACTGAAGCTTTGCAAGTACGAGCTCTACCAACTGCAGGTGAGTCCAGTGTGTGCTGGGTTCCCATTTCTGTTTTTATGGTAAAGAGTTGTGTGTGTCTGTATGTGCATGCACATATGTGTCGTGTCACTTCTGGGGAGGTAAGGGGACAACATGCAGCAGCTGGTTCTCTTCCTCTACCGCGTGGGACTCAGAAGTCATCAGGCTTGGCAGCAGGCACCCTCACCTGCTGAGCCATCTCTCTGGCCCTGGGTTCCCATTTCTTATACGCGTGTGAGTTGTTTACTCATCCTGGGTCTGCCTGCCCATCTTTTATCTTCTATGCTTAACTAACTCTTCCCTCCATCTCCATTGCTTCATTTATTGCTAGAAAATAAAACTATATGAAGTTTTACTAATTTTCATAAAGAGTTATTTTATGTGCATGAGCGTATTACTTGCATGTGTGTATGTATGTATGTATGTGCACCATCCGTGTGCCTGATGGTGCCTTTAGAGACAAGAAGAAGGCATTAGATATTCTGGAACCCGAGTGACAGATATTTGTGAACCACCATATGGGTGCTGGGTCCTCTGCAAGAGCAGTAAGTGCTCTTAACTGCTGAGCTATCTCCCTAGGCCCCATTTATTAAGTCTGTAAGAACTTAGTACAATGTATTTAGATTATATTCACATCCCCCCAACTATTCCCAGATCTACTCCCCACTACCTACCCCTTCCCAACTTCCTGCCCTCTTTAGAAACAAAAACAACCCAGTGCTCATCAAGTGCAGTTTGTGCTGCCTGTGTATTCGAGAGTGTGTGGTTATCTGCTGGGACATGGCGGACTTACCAAGGACCACATCCTTAAAGAAAACTGGCTCTCTCTCTCCCCCTCTCAGAAGGTGGAGTCTCAGCAGCTGCTGAGCTAGGGGTAGGGCCTTGTGGGCTCCTCCTGTCTCCATGCTAGAATGTTCACTGCCCTACTTTGTAGTTGGAGTTTTCTCCAGTCCCATCCAGGCCCGCAGCCGCTCAGACTCAAATAAACACACTGACGCTTATATTATTTAAACTGTTTGGCCTAATGGCTCAGGCTTTTTGCTATCTAGTTCTTATATCTTAAATTATCCCATTTCTTTAGAACTATACTATTGGTGTAAATATTAAGGCCACTCCACGTAGTTAAAAGGAGATTTATTTAAAGGCGTAACTCACAAATGAAGGGATAGCTACCACCAGATATTGGTGTAAATATTAAGGCCACTCCACGTAGTTAAAAGGAGATTTATTTAAAGGCGTAACTCACAAATGAAGGGATAGCTACCACCAGATATTGGTGTAAATATTAAGGCCACTCCACGTAGTTAAAAGGAGATTTATTTAAAGGCGTAACTCACAAATGAAGGGATAGCTACCACCAGATATTGGTGTAAATATTAAGGCCACTCCACGTAGTTAAAAG
>CABHPH010162479.1:20298-31732 GCA_902168325.1 Peromyscus nudipes | reverse complement strand
CTTTATAAACACAGATAAAGTGCTGGAGAGTAAATAACACCCTGTGAACACCCAGCAATTTAACTGCTAAGACCAGGGTAGGCATCTCAGAGCTCTGTGGCCTCCTCCAAAGCTAGTAATTGCCTGGCTCTGTGTGTTGAAGGTTGGGCTGAAAGGGCAAGTGTCAGTTGGGACAGGCCTGTCCCCTGCCTCTAGCTAGCCTTCAGCCTCTCCCTCCTCCTGCAATCTCCACCAGCCTTGATGGATTAGTCACAGTGGGCATGGTTTGCTTCCCACAGTGGTGACAGCTCATTCCTGCTCTCTGTACTGTCCCTGGGAGGAAAGCCATGACCACTTTCTAGCCTTTTCTCAGAGTCATGAGGAGAGTGTGTTTCAAACAAGGCTTCTGTGGCCCCTCTAAGGAACTGCAAGGAGGATTGTCCTTTCAGTGCCTTGGAAGTAATAGCCAGGCTGCTTCCTTCAGAAAAAAATCTAGAATTCACCCTGACACCTCAGAGAACTGGAATGCTTGCCTAAGTGCATCTAATACAAGGAAGTGCCCAAAGGTCACTCACTGTTCAGGACTGAATCGACTTCCCTTTCCCTGGAAGTCATCTGTTACCCAAAGAATGTTTGGAAATAGGGTTTTTACAGAGGTAATCAGATTAAAGTGAGGTCATTTGTGTAAGCTTTACTCTACTGTAACTGGTGTCCTTACAAAAAGAGCATTTGAAACCCAGAGATGTAAAAAGGGTAAATCTCAGGAGCAACAGAGAATGAAGAGAAAATGGCCGTCTATAAGCCAAGGTCCAGACATCTATAAGCCAAGGTCCAGACATCTATAAGCCAAGGTCCAGACATCTATAAGTCAAGGTCCAGACATCTATAAGCCAAGGTCCAGGCATCTATAAGCCAAGGTCCAGATATCTATAAGCCTGGGTCCTGTAATCCCAGCACTCTGAAAGTAGAAGTAAGGAGATGAGCATGCCCAGGTCATCCTAGCTACATAGTGGATTCAACGCCAACCTGCTCTGCATAAGAGGATATCAACTCAAAAAAAAATTATCCTCTCTAACTCTACTGATCTTAGTGAAGGGCTAGGGCTGAGAGACAGCAAAGAGCTCTCATGGTCATGGTCAGTTCAGGTGTTCCAACTGGGCCCTGTCTCCTGATGCTCAGTGCAATGGGCTTCTATCACCCTTAGTAAGTCATCATTCTTAGTAAGACTACTATCAGAGCTGGGTGGTGGTGGCACATGCCTTTAATCCCAGCACTTGGGAGGCAGAGGCAGGCAGATCTTTGTGAGTTCGAGGCCAGCCTGGGATACCAAGTGAGTTCCAGGAAAAGTGCAAAGCTACACAGAGAAAACCTGTCTTGAAACTCCCCCCCACCAAAAAAAAGACTACTATCAGTAAGTCACAGAGAATGGCAACATAAGGGGTTACTAAGTTTTCTGCCATTGTGAGTGCCAAGTGCAGCCAAACCTAAGACTCCCATCAACATGACTGAGGCGGTTTGAATAGAATAACCCCCATAGGCTCATAGATTTGAATGCTTGGTCACCAAGGAGTGACACTATTAGGAAGTGTGGCCATGTTGAAGGACGTGTGTCACTGGAGGTAGGCTTTGAGGTTTCAAATGCTCAAACCAGGCCCAGTGTCTCTTTCTCTGACTGCTGCCTGTAGATCCAGATGTAGACCTCTCAGCTACTCTCCAGCACCATATCTGCCTGCATGTCACCCTGCTTTCCACCACGATGAAAATGAACTAAACCCTTGCTATCTGTTTTCACTCTTTGCTCTTTTAGGAGCCACCACCCAGATCCCAAATAAATCACACACAGAGGCTTATTTTTTCTTATGAATGCCTGGCCTTAGCTTGGTTTATTTCAGCCTTTTGCCTCTGGACTTTTATCTTTATCTATTCCTGTATACTGTTCTTCACTTCTAACTCCGTGGCTTGCTGTGTAGCTGAGTAGCTGGCCCCTGAAGTCCTCCTCCTTCTCTTGTTCCTCCTTCTTCTCTTGCATTTTATTCTCTCTGCCTGCCAGCCCCGCCTATCCTTTCTCCTGCCTTGCTACTGGTCATTCATCTCTTTATTAGACCAATCAGGTGTTTTAGACAGACAAAGTAACACAGCTTCACTGAGTTAAACAAATGCAAGATAAAAGAATGTAACACATCTTTGCATCATTAAACAAACATTCCACAGCATAAGTGAATGTAACACATATTAAATTAATATTCCACAACTCTAAACCTCTGAACTGCAAGCCAGCCCCAATTAAATGCTTTCTTCTATAAGAGCTGCCATGGTCATGGTGTCCCTTCACAGCACTAGAGCTTTGACTAAGACAATGACCCATCCAAGGAGCTCACAGCAATTCTCTTACCTTTTCTGAGTTACACAACCACAGTTGGGGTCCTTTAGGGAAGGGTTTAAAGAGAAATACACCCATGTTTTTCTTATTTTCATATAGTGAGTTTTCATTTTCATATAGTGAGTTTCACGGGTTTTCTATTCCTGGGGCCAAGGACTAAGTTTTCACCAACATAATGCAAGCAACTTTTTTCACCTCTCTTCCACTCAGCGTGAGAAGACAGTAGGTAGCTGGTGCCACGAATCATGGCAAACAGTCCAAGAAGAGCTGCCCAGGAGAATATCCATATTTTCCACCCAACAACTGTCTTGAACATCTCTAAGATGAAAGGGCAAAGGCCCCAAGAAGTCAGGCACCCAACATTATTGCAAAGCAAATACATAGCACTTTCATGACTCTGTTGCCATGTGGTGAATTATGGTTACCGTATTAGTTTTCTCTGGTACTAGAAGAAATTTCTTAGGAGCGACCTACCGGAACTGAGAAGTAGTAAATGTTTCTATGTGACTATACCATTGATCTCTTAACTGGAATCAGTTGGGTGTGGTGACACATAGGTGTCATCCCAGTACTTGGGAAGCTAAAGCAGAAAGTTGAGAGTTCAAGGCCAGCCTGGTCCACATTCTGAGACTTTGCCTCAAAAGAACAATAGTGACGCCAATGATAATAGAAGCAGTAGCCATAAGTGACAAACTTAAACTGGGGTTTGAATCCCAGCAGTGAAACTCAGGATGAGAATCCAGGGAACTCAAATACTCAGGCAAAGGCCAGGCCCTGTGGTCCTTCCTGTAACCTCTGTACTTCGGAGGATGGGGAGAGGGGATCAGAAGTTCAAGTTCATCCTCGGCTACATATAAAATTCAAGGCTAGCCTGAACTGCATAAGACCCTGTCTAAAAAGAACAAAAGGAAAAGAAATTAAGGATAAGCGGGAAGAGAACCATGTTGCATGTAGGTAACATACTAGTGGCATTAGCAATACCAATAATCATAATAGACACCATAACAAAATCTAACTTATATTCATCACTATTACTTTGTCTGCCATTGGATCTACTAACAATTATTGTTACTTAATATATTAATAAAATGGTGACTATAATGTGACAGTTTTTAATTACCACATTTCCAAAGCTTAGTTTCTTTGTCAACTTTCTGTGTTTTATTTGTACTTACTTTTTTATACTTTGAGAGGTGGCTCACTGTCTTGCTCAGGCTATGTTGGGGGACTCACCTATCCCAGTCTCATGAGTAACTAGGACTAGAAGCATGTGCCACCATGCCTTGCTGCTTAGGCCTTCATGAACACGATTTGGTCAACAACCCATAAGATTACCAGATTCTCGTGGGGTGTGCAGCACACAAAAGGTGCAAGAGTATGGGATCAATGAGACGTATTTCTTGAGGTAAGGGTTTTGCTATGTATGTAGCCTGTCTTTGAACTTACTGTGAAGACCAGGTAGGCCATGAACTTGAGATCTTCCTACCTTAGCTCCCCAAATGCTGGGATGATTATATTTTATTTGTTTGTTTAAGAGGTTTTGAAGCCAGATTCTTTGAGACACACTGGTGTGTTCCACTAGTTTAACCATTTGGGGTTAATACTTCTATCTATCCTAAATTAATTATTTCTTCTCCATTTCTGGCTGCATCATTCAGGGTTTCATAATATTTAAGAATTCATTTTACTTTTCCTAGCAAAAAAAAATTAAAAAGAATTATTTATTTAACTTTACTTATCGAGACAGGGCTTCAATATGTATCCCAGGGTACCTCTTTCCCCAAGACCATTGCCCTGGCTCTCTCTCCTACCTGACCACCATGAACTGAGCAACTTCCTCAGGCACATTCTCCACTGCCAACACATCTGACTTACCCTACAGGCAAAGAAAGCAGTGGAGCCCACTGACCATGGACTGATACCTCAGAGACTGTAGGCTTAAAGAAACCTTTCTACCTTTCAAGTTTATACTGTCTCCAGTACTTTGTCATAGTATCAGAAAAAACAAACAAACATACTCTCCTTAAGCGTTTCTCGTTTCCTTGTGCTGAGAATCCCCCGAGGCTTTTCTTCTATTAGCTATTTATGAAAATATAACAAAGTGTAAACTATTCCCACACTGCTGTCTGCCTACTCTTCCTATCCAGCTGTGTCCATGCTGACTGAAACGCAACAGAAGCTGTGATGCAGGACACAGTGCCAACGCTGCTGAAGCTCCTTGGGGGCTCCCTTGTTTTTAAAGCTTTTCTTTGCGAACACCTAGCCTCGAGGCAGGTGACTCATTTTGTGTCCACACTGACAGCTGCCTGCTATTTTGGCAAGAAGCTGATACAATTTACAAAGCTGTAATTGACCTTTCATAGAGAGCTACCCAGGCTTAGGTGTATCAAGTTCTCCTTAGCAGGCCTGTAAACTCAGCTTCAAGTGCTCAGAGTAAACAGACTAATTACAGGCGTGCTGAGGATAGCGTGTTTGCTCTAGAGTGAGGGCGGGCACTGCTCCCTCAGAGCCACTAGACACCTGGAGGGCCTGCTGGCTCAGCTCGCCTACACTGTGAGGTACTAGAAATTCTACAACAGTTCTTTAGAAAGGATATGTTTTCCTTAATGGGTGTATATATGCATAAGAGATATAGATATAAAAATATGTATATGTGTATGTGTAATATATATTTTTGTTTATATTATATGTATCCTTTTATGCCCTTGTGTATGTGTGTGTACGTGCATATGTATTTGTTAGCACATTTGCATGTGAATGGATATGTGGAGACCAAAAATCAATATCAGATATCTTCCTCCATCACTCTTCACATATTTATGTATGTGTGTTGTCTTAGTCAGGGTTTCTATTGCTGTGAAGAGACACGATGACCACTGCAACTCGTATAAATGAAAATATTTGATTGGCTGACTTACAGTTTCAGAGGTTTAGTCCACTATCATCATGGTGGGACATGGCAGCGTGCAGGCAGACATGGTGCTGGAGAGGTAGCTGAGAGTCCTACATCTTATGAAGGAAACAGGAAGTAGTCCGAGACACTGGGTGTGGCTTGAACATATGTGAGACCTCAAAGCCCACCTCCACGGTAACACACTACCTCCAACGGGACCATACTCATTCCAACAAGGCCATACCTCGGGATGGAGCCACTCCCTTTAGGGACCATTTTCTTTCAAACACATGTGCCATGGCATTCACATGAAAGTCAGAGGACAATTGGCAGGAGTCAGTTCTCTCCTTCTACCGTATGGGTCCAGGTTGCTTTTGCTGACTGAAGTCAACAAAGTTATACTAAGGGTTCCAGGGAGTGAACGTTCCCATGATATAGCTGTCCTTAATTACGTCATCAGCCTGCGATGGCGTCCCAGCCTAAAAAGCGGGTGGGCCCTCTGTGAGTCTCTCTTTCCTTTTCGCTCCTTCCTTCCGTCTGTCCTCTCTCTTCCTCTCTCTCTCTCCCCCCCCCCAATAAAGCTCTAAAAAGGTAACCATGGCTGTGATTCTTCGAATCAGCACTCTCCTCCGCCGGCATGGCCACCGCGGGCAGCGGCCAGCCGAGAACAGCGCTCTGTTTAACCAACAATAGCTCTATTTGAAAAGATTAGCTCTTTAGCTCAAAGGAATGAATGTCTGGGGGAACAGATTTATCCAAGGTATTTCTGGTTAGATGGCCCTTCCATTCATCTCAGGTGTAAGACAGTGAACTGTGTCTGTGCCTGAGGCTATCACACCCACCGTCTACGAGTTACACTCCTTCCTTGGGCACACCACGAAGACGGATGCTGGATCAGTTTTGACTTCAAACTCAGCCTGTTTGCCCTGAAGATGGTCATGTAGAACATTCCTCTCACTGGAGAACCAGCCAAGCCTGGAAAGCATGTGTCCCTGTCCTTGACGGTTTAGAAAACAGGAATGTAAGCCAGACAGCAGCCCCTCAGTGACATTTGTCCACGGTAAGCAGGTCAACCAGTGGCAAATGTCAGAGCTGGGAACGGAAACTGGACCCTCTTCAGTGAAGCCCTTCAGTCACTACCTGGGCTTTTATCTTCTTATCTTCCTGCAGTGTCTTTGAAGCTAAGAAAGGGATTGTATGGCTCCCCAAATTCCTCTCAGGCCTGAGACTTCAGGGATTTTATTGCAGATAGTGTTTCACCAAGATAGTGACAAGTTAATCAACAACAGCCACACCTAAAAGTGACTCGGGGTAACTCTGATTTTTTTCCCCACTTCAGTCTGGGGTGGCAGGGTCAACCATATACTCCTAGTACTTATTACACAGGAGCACATCTTAGACTCTATGGTCACTGTAGAAAAATGGCCACTAAATGATTCCAACTTGAATATAACAAAATGATGATGCCATTGTACTAGTGGCCGATTCCCAATGCTTCTGCAGTAGGGGTGACACTTTTCAGCTTCATTCTCATCTAGGACATGCCCCAAAGCCTCTTTGGGAGCTTCTGATGGCATGAAGAACTAGGGACTACCTTCTTCACTTGCTGGTTCTCCTTATTTTGTTGTTGGTGAAGCCATCTGGCTCTGCACCCAGGCTTGGCACATGGTAAGAAAGCTGGCTGCTGCTGAGCTGTACTCTCGGGCCCTTGCTTGCTGTTTAAGAAAGTGCATGGACTGTGAATTTAGCCTGCTCTAGTTCTGTTTTAAGCTAGGACCCTCCCTGAAACAGTCCTGTTCTCTGGGTCCCCTCCAGCCCATCAGCACTCCTTTTGGCTGGCATCTCCCCCTGCCCTGTCTTCTTCCGGTGCCTCCCCAGCCTGTGCAGATCACACAGCACACTGTGCCCTCGCACACATGTGAGGCAGTCACTGTTTCCCCAGGTTTACAGAAGAGGAAGCAGAGCTGTAGTGATATGGACTCTGACAGGGGTCAAAATTTAAAAACAGAAGGAGAGTGAGACAGTGAAGAGCAGGAACTACTAAGGAAACCAATCTAGAAAGCAAAGGAGAGGTGGAGACCTCTCTCTTGCTTCTGGATGGCAAGGCCCACTTCACTCAGAGACCAGGAACTTGGAATCTTGAAAAGACTCCTTGGAGGTTGTTCTTCCATAAAAACTGATATCTCTGAACAACTCCTGCGTTAATTCTGTTTAGCTATTCCACGACGTGTAAGTATTCTAGAATACGTACATGATAAACACATACAATGTTTTTGTTAACTTTTAACTTTCACTTAATATTTGAAAAAGAAAGAAATTATTAGAAGTCATTCATGATGTTATACACCTATAATCCCAGCAGCACTCAAGAGGCAGAGGCGGAAGTGTTACAGGAAGTGTTACCAGCTTGGTATACATAGGGAGCTCCAGGCCAGGCAATGCTACATAGTGAGACCCCCGCCTCAAGAGCAAATGAGCAAACAAAAAATCATTGGAGGAAAGTTTTCCGTGTTGCAGAGCCTCCGGAAAGTTGCTGCTGAGTCTACATCGTTTTTCACTGTCACAGAGTTTAAGACGTTGCCCTTGGCACATTTATCACAGCCAACAGAGCCGTGTGCTCCTCTGTTCGCTGCTACAGATATTACCTGCAGATAAGAGAAAAATAATACTACGACATATAATGTGTAATGCCATGAAAAGAAGAAGGACCTTGTGTATAAAATTAATGACATACCAGCTCCATAATCTTCGGTAAATTACAAGAGCAGCACCCATCTTTGAAATCCCGGGACGAGTAAATGAAAGAACAATTACCTTTTCTTCCATCTTAACACTCTGGTTTGAAAACTGAGTCCACTGCTTTCAGTGTGGTAAGCTAAACTTCCTGAGCTTCAACTTTCATGCATGCATCTATATGATCTGTATGTACACGCGCGCACACACACACACACACACACACATGCACACGCAGTGGGAATGATAATACAGCTGTCATTTATAAAGACTCGTTTATTTACTATCATATCTTCCCAATACTATAACTTTGTTAAATCTCATGAATACAGAGAGAAATGTTTTCCTTTTGAATCCTCCAAGTCACCTGAACATTTTTTTAGGTGACTTTTGGAGATATAACAACCCATAGATACATCTACCCATAACGGGAATTAGAAGTCGATAAAGGTAGATAAGACCAACCAAGTCCGAATGCTGAGGCAGCTGACCACATGCTTGCGATGGGTGGGCCACCTTTCTTCTCCGGACTCCTCTGCAGACAACAGGAAACTGCAAAGTGGAACAAGACAAAATTTCCGACCTCAGAGGGCCCGGAGTCTCCTGGAGGAAACAGATGTGTAAACAAACAACTGCAGGGCAAAGTGACAAGCGCAGGAGTGGAAGTTCTCCAGGGCGGAGGAAGCGCTATCTGTGAACTCTTAAAGGATGGAGAGCGTTGTGAGGAACCGGGACTGAACCGCACATGCAGGGATCGCGACTCACAAAAGGCTTCACCAGTTAGAAAAATGGAATGGGGTGCTGTGGGGATTTCAGCAGAGAGGCTGGGGAAGGTGTGAGCGTGCTCAACAATTATTTATCAACAAAATAATGAAGGGATCCATGGTACATGCTGTAAGACAGTAAGAATGATAAGCCTGGCTTCAAAGAAATCAGAGTAAAGAGACCCATACTATTGAAGAACAATGGGCACCCAGACTACCTCTGCCTGCTTGTCCGGTTTAACTCGGCCTTTCTTAGAAACATGTTTGGAATCAGATTCTGTGCTTTAAGTACAAATGCTACCCAAGTTACCACCATCTTTTTTTTTTTGTTCCTTGTTTTTTTTTTTGTTCCTGGTTTTTCGAGACAGGATTTCTCCATGTAGTTTTGGTTCCTGTCCTGGATCTTGCTCTGTAGAGCAGGCTGGCCTTGAACTCACAGAGATCCACCTGACTCTGCCTCCTGAGTGCTGGGATTAAAGGTATGCGCCACTGCCACCGCCGCCCGGCCACAACCATCTTAATAAAGAATCTGGAAAAGTTAATTAAATGAAACTTTAGGAGTTAAGTTTAGTGGAGTGCATCTGTAATCTCAGCTCTTGGGAGGCAAGAGATCAGGATGTTCCAGGTCATCCTAAGATTCCAGACCAACCTGAGCTAAATGAGACTCTGTCTCAAGAACACTACAAGTAATCAAATAAATAATCTAGGCAATACGTAAACAGCGATGGAGTGTGTATGTGAAGAATTGTCCAGAATTGGTTGTGCATTTGGAAATAAGGGCAGCTAGGCATGGTGGTACATGTATGCAGTCCTAGCACTTAGGAGACAGAGACAGGAGAACAGAAGTTCAGGGTGATCCTCGGATACCCAGCAAGTTTGGGGCCATCCTGGGCTACATGAGACCCTGTTTCAAAAAAGACAGACAATCAGAAACAGAAAGGAAGGAAAAAAATGGGGAAGGGAGGATATTAAAATTTTCAGCTTGTGTAAACCTGTCCTCACGTCGCTAGGTGTCCCGTCCAAGAATAACTCACTTTCGTGAAGAAAGAATTACTGCCTCTTGGCAGATCTTCTTTGACATTGTGCTGCAGTTTCTGTTCACTTAAGCTGCTCTCCCAGAAAACTTTCCTCTTCTTGTCTCACGTATCTTCTTCCCACGGTAAATCCTAGGACCTCAGTGCAAGCTGTGTCCTCTTGACTCTCAATTAAGTGGCTTGTCATCTCTGAACACCTGCAGGATTTAAGAACACGAAGACCGTGCCATTTTCCAAGGAAGTCTTTATCGAGTCCATTAAAGTCAAGCGGAGAATGATGATCGCTCTCTTATTACTCTCCTTTGGAATCGCGGCTTCCTTTTTTTGTGTTGTATGATGGTGCTGTGTGTTCCCCCTCGGCTGACTCCACTATGTGGTGGGGCATGCCTATGGTCTCAGCACAGGAGAGTCAGAGACAAAGGCGGCTACATTTGGGGGCTAGCCTGGTTTACAGAGAATGTAAGGCCAACTTGAGCTAGACAGAACAAAACAAACAAACAAACAAAAGGGCTGGGAATGTGCTTAGTGGTGCAGGACTTGCCTAGCATGTGTGATCCTTATCACCAAGAACAAGAGGAGGAAGAAGAGGAGGAGGAGAAGGCATTTCTCAAAGCTCAAAGGATTTTCCTGGTGGGAACGATCTGTACATTACCTTCTGTAACGCAGTCAGGGGTTTGGATCTTGCTGTTACTGCTTCACTAGTCTCCAACCCTGCTTCCCAGATGAACCTCCCACTGATAGGAAAACCTCCCTGGCCACTGGTCATCTAGCTCACCTTTGTAACGTCAGATGTGCCAGCCCCACATCTGGAGAACACACAGCTGATGCTGAGGAACAACCTGAAGAGAGCAATGCTAAGGACCGGGGTGGCACAGGAAGTACAGACTGCGCTCACTGCCCAGTCCGTTTAGATATATTTTTCTCTCCTCTTGAAACATCAGCTACTCACTTCTCCACGCTGTCTTAAGAGCCTCAGGATACAATAGAGATGACTATGTGGCCACAAAAGGGCCTTGAACTGTTGATCTTTAGCTCTTGCGTGCTGCTGGGATCACAGGTGTGTGTCACCACGATCAGTTTTATGTCGTGGTGGGGACAGAGGCAGCGTTTGTGAGTGCTTAGAACAGATCAGTGGGGCAGTGCTTCTCCAGAGCGTGTGAGGCTCTGTGCTCAAGCACTGAACAATAAATACTAACACGCTTAATCTTGTTGTTTTTATCACTTTAGCCTACAAAACAAGGAGCTGGGTGTAGTGGTGAGATACCTGTAACTACAGTCTGGGTTGGGAGGTCCAGACAAGAGGATTGCCTGGGCTCCATAGTGATGCATAGTAAAAGCAAATAGATTAGTAAATAAATAAATAACATTAAATAAGAAACATATAAGAAACATAAAAGCAAATAGATTAGTAAATAAATAAATAACATTAAATAAGAAACATATAAGAAATATATAAGAAACATAAAAGCAAATAGATTAGTAAATAAATAAATAACATTAAATAAGAAACATATAAATAACATATAAGAAACATGGTGGCGCACGCCTTTAATCCCAGCACTCGGGAGGCAGAGGCAGGCGGATCTCTGTGAGTTCAAGGCCAGCCTGGGCTACCAAGTGAGTTCCAGGAAAGACGCAAAGCTACACAGAG
>CABHPH010162479.1:0-20198 GCA_902168325.1 Peromyscus nudipes | reverse complement strand
CACACACACACACACACACACACACACACACACACACAAAGCCAAGAAGCAGAAAGACTTAAGATTCTGACAATTAGCACAGTACACTAAGTGGCAAGGTGCCCCCCATTCTGCATTACCCTTTGTCGTGCATACTCCCCCATCCGACACAAAGGGAAGCCACTCTGCACATTTCTCCCCACCCTGCTGCGATACCCTGGCTTATTCTGAAAAGGAGGGAAAACTGAATTCCCCAGTCTACTCTACCACAGGCCAAACAGCTTGCCTCCCAGGATCTCAGTAATCCTATCTATAAATTGGAGTCAGATATAATTGCTTTATTATCTGGCTGATTACAAGCATTTAGCACAAATACAAATAAGAGATTCCACTGAGATGGCCTGTGCAGAGCGTCCGGAACAGAGGGGGCCCCTGATTGTTTGCTCCTCTCCTCTGCATCCCAGCAGTATAATTACTTAATTAAGTAGCTTCTCTGTAATGATAGATTTGTTGTAAAATATGTATTTCTTGTACGTTTTTAGGTTTCTTTAAATTTGATTTTAGTTTTAATTAATGTGTGTATAGGATATGTGTGTGGGAGGGCGGGTGTGCATGCCATGGGTGGAGGTGAAAGGACCAATCTCTGGAGGGCGTTCTCTCCTTTCATGGTGGGTCCCAGGGATCAGGCTTAGTCGTGAGGCTAGCGGACCATTCCTGTTTACTCATTGAACCATCTCATCAGCCCCGTTTTTAGTTTTTGTCTCGAGTGAATCTAAGATGCATCTGTTTCCCGTTGTCCTAAAGCCAGGTTTCTGTCTGACAAAAGCTGCTTTCACCGCAGAGGCCAGGTTCGACCTCAACAAGATCAAACTCCGATAGGTGAGGTAGGTTGATTAAAAAAAAAAAAAAAAAAAAAGTTGTTGTTGCGTCTTCTCTGGTCCTCGGGATTGGTCCTTTTCAGTCTGTCTCCAAAAATATTTGGTGATGACATCACGAAGGCAACAAAAGGCTAGAAGGGCCTGAGAACTAGGGTTGAAACTGGCCATTTGGAGAAGACAAGGCTGGGTTGACATGACACGCTCTGCCTCTGCCCAGGTCATCGAAGCCCTGGAGGAACCATCACAGAAACAGAAAAGCATCAAGCCATGGAGACGCATGTTTGGTTAGGGTACCTCCACTTCTGGAGAGACTCTGACCTCTAGAAGCAGTAGAGGCCCAGGAGAGCCCCAGTCTGTGATTTGCGATGTGGGTAGCTGCCTCCCTCTCAACAGCCTCCAGTGAGATGTCCAGTTAAGAGTATTTGCAAATGATTATCATGCAATAGAAACGCAACACAGCCAGAACTTAAACATTTCAAGTAGCTGCAATGTGTGAGAGACAACTCGCCCTTGACCATTCTTACTCAGCCCTGCCTTCTTGAGCTGCTGGGAGTGGAGGAGGGGCTGCCTGTGGGGCAAGGTGTACGGGACAGGGTCTGTCTCATGTAAAACACTCTACACTTTCCTAGAGCCTATATTTTCTGATTCCCTCCTGAAACAAATAAATCTAAATTCATTCATTTTTTTAAGCCTTAAAACTCCATGTATTTTTCTTGTGTCCAGAAAAATTTATTCTTGCCTACAAATAATTTTTTTTTTTGAGCTGAGGATCTAACCCAGGGCCTTGCGCTTGCTAGGCAAGCGCTCTACCACTGAGCTAAATCTCCAACCCATCTACAAATAATTTTTATAGTTACAATTATAGTTATAAAAATTTAAGACTCGATCTCTTTCAGAAGGACTCGATCCCTATATAATTCAGGAATGCACCATAGCTGTTATTTTGCATAGATAATTATACTGATCTCTCCACCTTGGAAGGATAGTCAGGAAGCCACACACTGCTCTGACCCTGGGCTGGGAACTCTGATACTTCACTTGCATTACAACTTCTACTAGACAACAGAACCACCACTCATCTGTAAGAGAACACACACACACACACACACACACACCACACACACGCGCACACACACACCATTCTCTTTCATTTGCAAGATATAGTCACAGAAAACATAAAGTGGAAGAATGAGAAATAACCTTTTAGCATCCGGTATCTTCCTCGTGATTGTCAAATGCACTATGCCTTTGAAGAGATAATGCAGTATTAGTGCTATGTAACTATACTTTGCTCCATACTGCATGTATCTGTATATGGATGACCTGAGGGCCTAGCTAGATCCTAGAAGATCTGGATCAGGCTTTAGAGTTTCTAAAGTTGTGATAAGTGGCTTCAAATCTCTGGAATACTCGAGCTGTCTAATATGAGAGGCATTCGTTTTATATAACTACTGACCGACCACTCATCTAAATAAATATACCTAGCCCCTCGAGTATTCTCATTCATGTGGCCGCCTGTCGGTCTTGACAGTGTGTCCATCTATAATTTGTATTATCACTTCACTCCCAATATTTACTTTGCTTTTTTTACAAAACGTAGTAAATATAAAACACACTGTATAAGAATTAAATACATAGTACATCTTGAAGATCAAGTATAAAAATGGCATGCCAAATAATACCTGATTGGTAATTTTATATTAACTACATGGTGAAATGATAATATTTAGGTTATGTTGAACAAAATAAAACATATCATTAAAAGTAATTTCGCCGGGCGGTGGTGGCGCACGCCTTTAATCCCAGCACTCGGGAGGCAGAGGCAGGCGGATCTTTGTGAGTTCAAGGCCAGCCTGGTCTACAGAGCGAGATCCAGGAAAGGCGCAAAGCTACACAGAGAAACCCTGTCTCGAAACACCCCCCCCCCCAAAAAAGTAATTTCACTGTTTCTTATTCCCTCTTAATACAGATGCGATTTATATTGTAGTTTGGATTAAATGTCTGCTGGACTGTGCTGGTTTAGATGTTATTTCAGTCATGTAAATGGGGTGTTTTCTCATTCTACACTACCAGGGCTAAGCAAAAATCTCCAGTGGCCATGTTACATCTAATATGTCATATATTTACTGCTTAGTTATTACTTCTGTCTCTTCCCCTCCAGGAAATAAGATAATATACATACCATGTCATAGGCTGTTAACTCGCCATGTTTAAAATAATGGAAAATTATTATAGTACAAATGAAAATACATGTATTATAATGGATTTTTGGTGGTAAGGCCATTTCACTCCTTGCTTTTGAGAAACTATATCCGGCATGTAAATGAACGGCAGGACGCTTATATAAATGATATTAAATGATATGTGCCAAGGGTTTGATCACTGTTGGTCTTAGGAAAAACTGCCACCACCATCCCCACACCCTTATGTAAGAAAACTTTGGAACAACTTAGTAGATGTGTACAGATTTGGTTTATGGATTTTTCCATTGTTCTCTTCCTCTTCTGCTCTTGTTTTCTGAGACAGGGTTCCACTCTTGGGCCCAGACTGAAGTCAGACTTGTGGCCGTCCTCCTGTCTCCGTCACCTGAGCACAGCTTACAGGCATGATGTCTGGCTTCAAGTTGCTTTGTTTTGCTTTTAAAATGGAAAAGACTTACATGGCGAAGCAGGTCCTGAGGAGTCAGGGCAGGAGAAGAGCTATCTGCGCTCTCCCCTCACTCTGAACTTCTAATTGCTAAGTTACTTCTTTCAAAAATTTCCAGACTGTGCCCAATTCTCCTCATTCTTGCTTGGTTCAAGTCATCCACATATAAATAAATATACCTCAAATGATGTTGACCTGTTTAGGAGCACTCAGTGTTCCCAACACACACACACACACACACACACACACACACACACACACACACACACACGCACACACACACGGCGAATGCCAAAGCTTCAATGACTTGTTTTCCCAAGCACCAAGTGATTGGAACTTAAAGCCCCAATGCTTTCCCCCTGCTCACTCTGCCCAAGCAATGCTGTCTCTAAGGTCTTCCCGACACATGGTGCCTACACGTGTCCAGTCGGCATCTTTCAACACTTGAACCTTGGTTCCATGAGAGTGAAGATTTTACACTCTTTGCTGGTGTTTCTCCAGTGCTCACACATGTTGTCTGGCACCGGGGCTCAATAGATATTTGTTGTAAACATGCACAAGGGAAAGATCTCAAAGCTTTTATAGACTTTCTGTTTTGATTGATTGAGACAAGGGCTTTCTTTCTGTGTAGCTTTTACTAACCTAGAACTTGCTGGGTAGATTCGGCTTCCCTGAAATTTGGGGCAACACTCCTGTCTCTGTCTCCTGAGTACGAGGATTCAGGTTTATTTCAAAGCTTTTAAAATTTAACTCCCGAACTTCACATTTGAAGCATTCATATCTACAATGGCAACATGCACTAGAGGTTTTTTTCCTGGAACTCAGAAAACAAATTGCTCTTCACTTTATTGATGATCTTATAAATTATTTCGATCAGAATTGTTCCTCATAATTGGTTTGGAAACAACTCATAAACATTGTGGATTACCTACATGTACATATGGGTGTCACATGGGCGCATGCGTCGCGGCACACATGCATTGGTCAGCTCTCGTGTGTTGATTGAGGACTGGACTCAGCTCACTGCCAAGCACCTTTACCCACCGAACCGTCATGTTGCTCACACCCTCCCCTCTCTTAGACAGAGTCTCGGTGTTTAGCCCTGTCTTTTCTACAGCTATGTAGACGAGGCCGGCCTCAAAGCATATTACCACCATACCTGGCTCCGATTTTAACCCTGAAGCAAAGCAGGAAAGCACCTGGCTCTTGACTTCATTGCAGGAAATCACTGATCTCATTTGTCAAAATTGCTCTGCAGATGGAAAATGGAGGCTTCTTTAAAAGTCCCTTCCCAAGTCAGTCCCCCCTCTCCCCCCCCCCAAATTGCCTTTGATCCCAGTGCTCAGGTGGCACAGGCAGGTGGATCTCTGTGAGTTCCAACACCAGGCCAGCCTGGTCTACATAGCAAGCTCCAGGACAGCCAAGGCTACATAGAGACCATGTCTCAAAAAGCAAAAACAAACAAGAAAACTTACCTCCCCCCCCCCCAAATACACTTTTGCTTAAGAGAAAGTAAAAGAAACCAAACACAAAAGTTGCTGGCTAACTTGATTCTCTTACCTCTCATGCAGACATTCTAACTTCTTCCCCTTGCCACCAGGAGATGAAAGAGCTCCTGAGAAAGGCTTGTCACTGACCTAACCCCAAACAGCCTCCGTGGACAAGATTTCTTAATTTGTTCTTTCTTTGAATAAACGCTTAAAGAATACACTGAGGCCTCTTAAGCTTCTCTGGAATCAACTTACTGGGTAAGAATGAATCTAATTGTTATGCTAGCTTCCATGTCAGCAAAATAACAGATGTACCGTATAATAGAGGAGAAAAAAAGAAAAAAAAAAAAAACGTGGCTGTTGGATTGTTCAAGCAGGTGCTACATGAAAAAACATCACATGGAACTTTCTCGAGTGCATTTGGAAACAGCTGGAAGGTAGCCAGAGGAGAGCCCTGCCTCAAACCCTGGGACATCCAGTTGTGAGCTGGGATTAGACTCGGGACAGCTGAGTCAAGGAGCATGCTGGCACCTTCTCACTTCAGTTCTTTATCCCTCACTCGCCCTCCAGCAGAGGCACCAGGGATTGCGGTCCCAGAGGACAGCTCTTACACACACAGTCCAGCTGCCTGCGTGGCTTTCAGAGAGCACCAGATAACACTTGCTGAATGGTCAGAAGGGGAAGGCAAGTTACCATGGCTCTCTGGCTATTATTGCGTCCAGCCCATGGGGGGGTTGGAAATAAGAGCACATGTTCAAAAGGGCCCTTTGGGAAAGATCAGGGGCCGGCCCTGGGACACAATGGCAGCCTTTGTTGCAGAGAAAAATCTTTGGTCTGGCAAGTAACAGCAGTCCTGTTGGACACTGGGTTCGCTTGCAAGGGTGGTGTAGACAAACTGAGTGCAGGGCTTGAATCCTTCTAGAAACAGCAGGCATCTGTTGTAATTAAGAGTCATCCTCAGACTGGAGATACAGCTCAGTCAGTAATGTGTTTGCTTATCAAGTACGCAGGCCCGAGTTTCACCCATAGAATCCACATTAAAAATAAAAAAGCCGGGGTTGGGGATTTAGCTCAGCGTTGGAGCACTTGCCTAGCAAGCACAAGGCCCTGGGTTCGGTCCTCAGCTCTGGAAAAAAAAAAAAGAAAAAGAAAAATAAGAAAGGCATTCTAGAGACATCAATTAGGACCTGCTGGTCGTAGTTGTCCATATAATCGTCTAAGTGCTGCTGGTCATGCCCATAGAGGTATAAGATGATCCTAGAAACATATGTCACTCCAGTTGGGGTGGCCCACAGTATGTGTATATATATACATGAAAGCTAAATAAAAGCACAAGAAGGAAGAGGACAGAATGAATGATAAGGGAGAGTGAGAAAGAAATGGAAACTGAGCCACCACCATCTTTAATTTGCTTGAAGTGACCCTGCCTTTTCCTGCTCTGCTCTGCACCCAGCAAGCTCACATCTAGAATATGACTCCCCTCAGACTTGCACCCTGCCTTGATCTATAAATTATTTGGAAGAAGGAATTCTCGGAGTCAAGGTTAACAGAAAACAGCTGGGGAATAAACCGTGCGCTGTGTCCTGGATCCCTCCAAGTACGCGGAGTCTCTTCTCCGTTTTGAAGAGTCAGCACTTCCAGAAGGAGCTGGACAAAGTCAGGACCTGGCACGGTCTCTGCGAATGTGAGAACAGCTAAGACTCTGGGACTCCGTCAGACGAGCAAGAGAGAAGACGCAAGGGAAGACATCCTGTCTAAAACGTTCCTTCTCTCTTGAATGTGAAAGTTTCCACCTAGCTAAAATAATTAGTACAGTGTCACCCTCCCCTTGTCAATCTCTGTCTGTGTCTGTCTCAGTCTGTGTGTGTCTGTGTGTGTCTGTGTGTGTGTGTGTGTGTGTGTGTGTGTGTGCGCGCGCGCACGCGTTAATGCCACATTGATCTGGAACTGGACGAATAACCAAGGATGACACTGTACTCCTAATCCTCCTGCCTCCACCTCCCACATACTGAGATTTCAGTGCGTGTGCCTCCACGGCCAGTTGACCCAATGCTGGGAATTTACATTGGGCTTTGCGCATGCTCATATGCTCAGCAAGCACTCCAGCAACAGGGCTAACGCACCCCCACCCCCCCACCCCAGTGCCACTCTCCGCTTTTCCTCTGCATAATTCATAGAGAGAACAATGCTCTTATCCCAGAAAGCTTTTTAAAATAAAGTACCTTATTCTATAGCCCTGGCTGGCTTAGAAATCACTGTGTAGCCCCGTCTGACTTGGAATTTTGGTAATCCTCCTGCCTCAGCCTCTTGAATGCTGGGATTGCAGGCATGTGCCACCATGCTCATGCCCGTTTAAAAAATGGTTTAATGTAGGCTTTATGGACTAGTAAGTTTACTACATAAAAGTGATAACTGCACCTTAGAGAAAATTCGATGAACCTGATAGTTAAAAAATAAAAATAAACTGGACAACCTTGATCACTAAATTATATTATTTTAAAAATTTGCATATTTTCTTGCTTGCGTTATTTTACAAAATTGTACTCTAGTAAATGTCCTATGTCCTGGTGGTATATAGGATGCTATGTGTTAGGAACCTTTAATTGTGCCAACCTCTTTACAAAGATCAATTTTCAGCAATCTGTTTCTCTTTCCCTCTCCCTCTCCCCACCCCCATCTCTATCTGCTGCAGCCCTGCTACCAGAGGCTAATTCAGACCAGGGCCAGCATTACTTAAGCACGTTCTTTCTTGTGTTATGACACGTCTGATGTGTCATATTTTCTGTCAGAGTTAGAGAAGGTAAGAGTTGGAGGTTGGCGGAGTGATGAGGAAACCAGGCGAAAACCACTGAGAAAGCACCAGAGCAGGAACCGTGAGGCAATAGAGTTCATGAGCTGGAGAGTGAAAAAGCGAGAAACTGTGGTTGTCCAAACTTCAACAGTCACTCTGGGGCTGGGGGTATGTGTGGCTCAGTGGTAGAGAGCTTGCTTAGCATGGATCTGGGGTTGTAGCCTAGCATCACACATTACACACACGTGTGCACATACACACACCTTCCAGACACTCCATCAACAGAGCCAATAAACAATGAACTGTTTTCAAAGGTCAACTAAATAGCTCACCTACTGGATGCCAGAATTATTCTCCCTCTGAGTCCGAGTCTGTGGGTGCTGTTCCATGTGCCTGCCCAGCAGCCTACGGAAGCAGGCTCTCACACTGTTCCCATTTTAAAAATGGGAAAACAAAGAAGAAAAGAAGTTGAGTGACTCCCCAAAGATCACACACAGAGAGAATTCTGAAGGTGCTAGGTCTTAAACTGAAGGTACTGGTCCCAGGGTCCACAGTTTAACACATCTGCCAGTCACATTCCAGGGCTCCAGGTGCCACATAAAGATTTCCTTTTCATCCCCACCTCCCATTTGCTTTTATGACCTATTTCTAACACCTGAAGTTAGTGAGAAGTCTTAGCATGTCTCTGTTTTTGCTCTCTGAACCATCTCCTTTATATATCCATCCATACATGTGCATTTGTAGATATATGTATACACATATAAAAAGAGAATAGGTATATATAAATTTGTGCCCACATGTTTGTATATATGTGCATATATAAAGAAGAGAGGGAGAATATCAACCCAGTGGCTTTGCAAGTATTTGTGTAGTTAATTCAGAGAGAGACAGAAAGTGTGAATGCTTGGCATGGATGACTTCAGATTAGCAGGGGGTTTATCTGGGAAGGGATGGAATGCTTTAAATTGATGATTGGTGATAGTTGCACAACTCTATAAACATACTAAAATTCATTAAGTTGCATAATTTAAAAGATACGAGTTTTGCTGGGCATAATGGTGTATGCCTGTAATCCCAGCCTTTGAGAGATAAAGGGAGAAGGTTCAGGAGTTCAAGGATGGTCTCAGCTACACAATGAGTTCAAGGCCATCTTGGGCTACACAAGACCCTCTGTAACACAAAACAAACAAACAAACATGCAAACAAAAGCAAGGTGTGAATTTTATGTACAAATCGTTCAAAATAGCTTTTAAAAAGTCATATAGTTAAGCCATGTCTTCTCTGAGTGTCGTTTCCTACTTGTGCTGGTTGGACGTCACATCAAAGGATTGGAAAACACCACAAAGACCAATCACTTGCCTGTAAGCAACCAACGACCCAATCCCTGGCAGAATTCCCAAATCCTATCACCTTCTAACAACATTAGAAATGATGCCTTTAACCCGGTCACTCTGTAATGAAATGTTCACAAATATAAGTTCCATATTTGTGCTGGAGGACAAACGTAGTTTTAATCAACTTGTCCCAACATTCTTACTAGATTCACAACGTGTGGACCTTGGCAATAATCTACATAACCATTTTTTAAAGCTAAATAACACTCATTACTGTTTCTGTTGCTGGGATAAAATACTAAGGCCAAAGCACTTAAGGAAGAAAGGGTTTGTTATAGCTCATGATTCCAAGGGGCTAGCACCCTCACAACAGAGAATGCACAGCACAGCGAGAAAAGCAGGAAACTGACTGACCACATTTTTATCCACACACAGGAAGCAGAGGAATAGGAAGTAGGGTGAGGCCATAAACCCTTTAAGCCCACTCCCAGTGAGGTACTTCCTCCAGCAAGTTCCCACCTCCTTAAGGTCCCCTAACCTCCCCTGACAGCATCACCAACAGGAGATCAAAGTGTTCGAATACATGAGGAACACTGAATGAGGAAATTTCCCATTCAGACGCTAATGATCAAGTAAGTATAAATGTGTTAAGCACTGTTCCCACCTCTACCGTGGAGAGCAACTACCTGTGGGCAGTAAAGTCAGCTTAGAATGTGCTCCCCGATTGCCATATCACCTACCCCTAAACTTGCTCTTCATCAAGTGGAGGTGCCAGACCCAAGAATGTCCAACTGATTTCCTCATCTCCACATCCCATCTCACTGTAGGAGTGTAGGAATTGCAGATATTCAGTGCTCATCCAGCTTTTTTTTTTTTTTAATCTTCCAAAAACTGAATAGTGGTTTTTATCCACTGAGCCATCACCCTGGTCCTGTCTTGTTTTCTTAACAAGACAGTCACGACACTTTTGCCATGTTCCTATAATTATCTCCACCTTTCATTCTATGGAATCAACATGAATGGACGAGTTTAGCTCCCTTCTGTTTGACTATTCTGTTTTGGTGTTTGTTTCAATTTGTTGTGGCACATAGTATCATACCTAGGCTTTTGTGTACTCTGTAACCACTGAGCGAGAACACACACCAACGTGTGTTTATTTATTTGTCTGTTTATTTGTTTGTGCTTTTTTATGAGATGGGCTATCTTCCTGTTCAATGTGTTGGTTAATATTTTTGGTCAGATTGACATAAGCCAGGGTCCTCTGGGAAGAGGAAACCTCCATTGAGAAAGTGGCTTCCATGAGATTGGCCTGTAGGCAAATCTGTGAGACATTTCTTAAGGAATGGATGATGTGGAAGGACCTAGCCACTGTGGGAGGTGCCACCCCTGGGTAGGTGGTCCTGGGTAATATGAAAAAGCAAGCTGAGCAAACCATGGGGAGCAAGCCAGTTAGCAGTATGCCTCTGCTTCAGTCCCTGCTTCCAGGTTCCTGCCCTGAGTTCCATTCATGATGGATTGATTATAAGCCGTAAGGTAAACTAAACCATTTCCTCCACAAGTTGCTTTTGGTCGTGGCAACAGAAAGCAAATTAACACACCCAGGCTGGCCTCGAACTTGCTCTGTGAATGAGAGTATCCTCAATCTACCTCTGGATCCTTCTGTATCTGTCTTCCAAATGTGGAGATTTTAAGTGTGTCTGATGCTTGACTTTATGTTTATTTTTGATATACCACAGATGACATAAGAACACTCCAATACAGGCACCTCTTTTCTAAAAAAATAAATGAATAAACAAATAAATAAATAAAATAACTTTAGGATGTACTTCTGAGACTGGAATGGAACAGGTCAAGGGAAAGGACATTTTTATGCTGACTCGGTCTACTGTTCCTTTCAAAACAACTACAGGTATTCAATTGTGCCGCTAAATAAAATGAAAACAAGTCAATATGCCTCTAAGACTCTATGAGAACCTTGTAGCATTGTGCCATTTTTTTCTTTAAAATTTTAAAATTACATTTATTTTTGGGCAGAGGTATGTCACTCAACTTTGTGGAATTGGTTCTTGTCTCCAGTATGGATCCAAGGGATCACAGTAATTCATCAGGCTTGACAGCAAGCACCCTTACCCTGCTGAGCCATCTTGCCAGCCCCATGTGACACTTTTTCTAAAGTGGTATTTATACCCTGCATTATACTTTTTAGATTAAATATGACCAAAGACATATGAGTTAGCAGAATGGGGTTTTTCTACATTTTATTTTACAACAAGGCTGCAAAGCTCCTAAAGTCAAAGGCAGGTATCCTAAAACATTTACCACCAAGATCTTAGATGCATGACTGGCTAGCTGGGAAAAACACAACTGCTTGAACTCTGCTGGAATTTTAGAGAAATGAATACTAATAGTGCTTATCTTGCTAAAAAGTTCAAAGAAGGAAGAAATGAAAACCCACACCCCACAGCTGACAGATTCATTCACTTGCAAAAGCTTCCAATATACATTTACTTTAAGACCTTCTATGGCTAAGTTTCGCCAAAATTCATCAGGTAAGACTTGATCCCTGCTGCAGTAATACTAAGAAGTGAGACCTAGGGCTGGAGAGGAGGTTTAGTAGTTATGAGCACGTGCTGCTTTTCCAGAGGACCAGAGTTTGAGCCCCAGCATCCTCATCAGGTGGTTCATGAACACTGTACCTCCAGCTCCCTGGAGATCTGACACCTCTGGCCTCTGTGGGCACCTACACTCATTTGCATGGACCGCACACATACCCACAAACACGTTTTTAAATCTGTTTGTTTCAATTTTTTTTTTGTTTTTTTTTTGTTTTTGTTTTTTTGAGACAGGGTTTCCTCTGTGTAGCTTTGCGCCTTTCCTGGAACTCACTTGGTAGCCCAGGCTGGCCTCGAACTCACAGAGATCCACCTGGCTCTGCCTCCTGAGTGCTGGGATTAAAGGCGTGCGCCACCACCGCCTGACCTTGTTTCAATTTTTAAAGGAAGTGAGACCTTTAAGAAGTGAATAGATAAGATTGCTGCTCTTATAAAAGCATCGATGGACCCAAGGGCATTCATGGGCCCTTCCCAAGTGTGAAAGCTACGCCAGAGGCACTTGACTAAATAAGTGGGTGCTCTCATCAGATACTGCCCCTGCCTTGCTCTTGGCCTTCCCAGCCTCCGTTACTATGGGGAACACATTTCTAAGTGATGGAGAAGATTTCACTTGGGGCTGAAATGTGCACAAGGGGCTTCGGGTATACAGTTATGAATGGGACAAGGAAAGGGATCAAAGGAGTCAGCGTATTTAGTGATGACACTGGGAACGACAATGGGATTAAGACAGAGAAAGGTCCACTGTATTTTATAAGTTATACATTTTAAAGTACGATCTACATAGATCTGTGTATTCTGTGTCAATCGGTATGTCAGCTACCTATGCTGAATAGCAAATTATTACCAGTGATGCAGACCTGCCATCTCAGCTACTTTGAGAAGAAAAGGCAGGAGGACGGTGAGTTCAAGTTCAGCCTGGGCTAGATAATAAGACCTTGTCTCAAACAAAAATTCACTACATTTTGTGTGTGTGTGTATTACTATATCTTCAGTCTGTTATACTTTTTGAATTATTATACTGACCAGTCAATTTGGGAAACTGAGATCTCTATATACAATATTATGGGTCTGGGGTCATTCAGAGATTCAACAGTCTGACCATGAATAAATTTTAATAAACAAGAGGATTTATTAAATACTGGCTGGGACCATGGTAACTGGCCTGGTCCATACCTGAAACTCATGCTCAGAGTATGGCCCTGAATTATATTAGTCAAGGGCAAACCAGCAAGGTTATGTACTTCCTGCCTTTATCCAATCAGGGACAAGCATACATCCTGATGTACTTCCTGCGTACATACTTCCCATCTACGTGTGATCAAGCATACATCCTGTGCCATTGGGGCAACCAAGCTTGTTTACAGAAGTGAAAACATGTGGCTTGCTATCTCACATGAACAACAGCCCCCAGCATTCCAGGAAGTTGTCTGTCCTTGGGCAAGTGGGGCTTAGAGGTTAGCAGCATTTTTGTTTTATAGATCTCTTTTTTTTTTTTTTTTTTTTTTTTTTTGGTTTTTCGAGACAGGGTTTCTCTGTGTAGCTTTGCACCTTTCCTGGAGCTCACTTGGTAGCCCAGGCTGGCCTCAAACTCACAGAGATCCACCTGCCTCTGCCTCCCGAGTGCTGGGATTAAAGGCGTGTGCCACCAACGCCCGGCTTATAGATTTCTTAAGCACAGTAATTTACACTTAAAATACAATATTAGTCATCACATGAAGAATATTTATATTGGGGAATCAGACAAACTTGGGTTCTAGTTCAAACTACAAAACCACACATAGTGACTCATGCTTATAAGCCCAGTAGTCAGGAAGCTGAGGAAAGGTGATTGCCATGAATTTGAAGTCAACCTAAGCTGACTGAGTTGCAGGCCATCCTGGGATATAGAATAAGACAGCGTCTCAAAATCCAAATGAACAATAGCAATTGCACCCTTCACCATCTAAGTACAACGAGACTATTTAGTTAACTATAACCAGGTATATTTGTCATTCACCATATCTTAGTCCTCCTAGGAACAGAGATCAAAAGTAAACTGCTGTGGATAGGGTACCTGTTTGTAATGCCAGGAATCAAGAGGTTGAGGTACTAGGCTCATGAGTTTGAGGGCAGCTTGGACTATATAGAGAAACCTGAAGGACAGTCAGACAGACAGACAGACACAAACAAACACACACACAAACAAACACACACACACACACACACAGTGGGATTGGGGGCTACTTTTAGATAAGTACAGTCTAAATACAACAGTTCTTTCTTCTGACAACTCAAAATGAGCATTTCCCCAAACCACAGAACATCTAAGCAGAAAGGCTGGTAAGGTGCAAATCTAGTTCCAGTTAATACCTGAAGATCAGAGTACTGTTCGGCTACATGGGAAGCCATGATAAAACAATGGCCACTCCTGCTTCCTATGACAGGATCAGTGACTGCCTCCCATCACTGAGGACCTTGCAGTGCCTATTCCTGGAGGCTGTCTTTCCCCGGTTGACACTGGGCTTTACTGTGTACTCAGGCTGCTGGCAGGAAAGGGACATTGCATTTCCGGAAGCAGTCACAGAAGCTGCATGCTTGGCTCCTCTCCCTTCTTTTCACTCTGTCTTAAGCTCACACATGATGGAGCAGCAGCTTCTTCCTCGTGAAATGAGGACACCCAGGCAGACACACATCTCTCAGATCCATCTTCTCATAGACCAGAAAGGGAAAAACTTTATTTATTCCTTGTTGTGAGCCACTGTGATTTTACAGTCTCATTATTAGACCAAAGCTGAACAGTTTAAGCCACAAGAACAAAATAGTGTTATGCCCAAGCTTACACACGTGGGTAGCTGAACAGCAGAACCAGGATGAGATATGAAGTCTTCATCACCCAAAACCATGTTCTGATATTTTCAGAGTCCCTTAAATAAGCAACACACTTCTATGCTGTGTGTTTTGCTGTAGTGTTTTTAATAATCCCCCAAAGTGGCCGGGAGGTGGTGGCACACGCCTTTAATTCCAGCACTCAGGAGGCAGAGGCAGGCAGATCTCTGTGAGTTTGAGGCCAGCCTGGACTACCAAGTGAGTTCCAGGAAAAGCGCAAAGCTACAGTGAAACCCTGTCTCAAAAAAACAAAAACAAAAACAAAAACAAAAACAAAAACAAAAAATCCCCTAAAGTGATTTACTTCATGACTAAAACTTTTTCTAACAAATTTTCTTTCTTAACTGACCATACTCTAGGGCAGCTCCTGGCTCTGACTCATCCATGCGCCTGTCACTGAGGTGGTCATCACCAACCACAATGACCACAAGGACTTTTCCCGGTGTCAATGGGTGGGAAGAGTTGGGAATTGCAAGTTCACCCTTTTTCCTCTGCTCCTGTAGGTCTGGCCATTTTCAAGGGCCTCTTATCTTAGGTGAGAAAGAGGAGTCTAGTGCCAGCTGCCCCAGAGAGTCTTATCTTCAGGACGTGTGGACTCTTTCACGCTTACTTCCTCTAAGTAGCCCTTTAAAAGTGATTGTGAATCCTGTCAGCATCTCACATCTGTTCTGTCTCCTCTCTAGAAAAAACAAACAAAAAAAAATCTATGTAGGGTTTTCAAGAACTCATTCTCAAACTGATTATGGTAATAAATGCCTGGATTCCCAGAATTTGGGGAGGCTAAGACTGGGCGATTGTAGTGAGTTCAAGGCTAGTTTCGGTTACATCATGAGTTTCAGGCCCAACCTCAGAAAAATAACACGAGCTTGTCTTGTAAACACCAAATTCAGGCTAGGGAAGTGACTCAGTAGCAAAGGGCTTGCTGTGCAAGCCTAAGGAACTGAGTTCGTATCCCCAGACCCCATGTACGGTCAGACGCTGTAGCCATAGTAACCAGTCTATAGCCCCAATGGTGTGAGAGGTGGAGACAGGATGCCCTCTGGAATCTTATGGGTTAGCTATCCTGATGTATGCAGTGGCCATGAGATGAACAGCCACGGTGGCCTGAAACTTTTGAAAGAGAGCTAAAATAACCCACCTCCAACAATTCAGATACGTTCTCACAGCGGTCAAAAAAGGACACAACTCGTGTGAGAATTTCACCTCAACTGGATAGCGAGAGAAAATGTTACACTGGGCACGGTGGTCCAGGGCTGCAACCCTAGCACTAGGAAGTGGAGACCGGGCAGTCAGGAGTTCAAGGTCATCCCAGGTAATAAGGAAGCTGAAAGGCAGCCTAGGCTACTGGAGACCTTGTTTCAACACATCAGGAAAGGAAGGGATGGAGGGAAGCAAAAAGGGAGGTTCAGATTTCAGATGTTCTAAGCACCAGGGACCAAGTTGCAGGGCCTTTATCTAAATGCCTGGGAGGCCGAGTCCAACCAGACACAAACAGGAGACGCCTCTCCGCCTGCCTCCTCCACAGCACATTTTCATTGCACAGCAACATTTGGTACTCGTTGGAAAGGAAAATTTGGTGAGCCAACAGATAGAAAAACATTGAGAGTCTTTTCTAAGGCAAGCTTGTGCTTTTACAAGGGTGAGCAGAACAGTTCTAACACGTTCCAGGGCAGAAAATGTAAAGCAGGAAGGAGCCAAAAGAGGGCCGCACAAACCGGAAACAACAAGGCCAAGGAAGCCCAGCTTCCCCAACCCATTGTTAAAGATTAGTCACAAGGCTTCAGGTTATCTTTTTTTTTAATCAAAACATATTTTGTTATATGTACACACTTTAAAGCTTCAGGGGACATTTCACAAATACCCGTGGTCATGAAAGTCTTCTCCAGTTGCAATATACTAAATTAGGAATGTAAAGAAATGGGAATTCAAACTGGGCGGTAGTGGCGCACGCCTTTAATCCCAGCGCTTGGGAGGCAGAGGCAGGCGGATCTCTGTGAGTTCAAGGCCAGCCTGGTCTCCAAAGCGAAAGGCGCAAAGCTACACAGAGAAACCCTGTCTCGAAAAACCAAAAAAAAAAAAGAAAAAAAGAAAAAAGAAATGGGAATTCACCGGGTGATAGTGGCGCACGCCTTTAATCCCAGCACTCAGGAGGCAGAGCCAGGTGAATCTCTGTGAGTTCAAGGTCAGCCTGGTCTACAGAGCGAGATCCAGGACCGAGAAACCCTATCTCATAAAACCAAAAAAAAAAAAGGGGAATTCTTGTTTAGAGCAGATAGCAGGGAAAAACTCTAATCCTAACAAATTTTTCAAGAAGTATAGCATTCTGATGACAATCACGTGAACTAGGAAAAGAGGGTGTTTTATGTCTTATTATTCAGTATATAAGTATGTGTGACGTGTGTGAGGCTGGGTGTGACTGTGCCACAGAACACTGCAGAGGTCAGATGATAACCTTCAGGGGTCTGTTCTTTCTCTCTCCCTTTACATGGTTCTGGAGGTCAGACTTAGGTCATCAGGCTTGGGCAGGGATCTCTGTATCTGCTGAGCCATCCTCCCCGCCCCTCCTACAGTGGAATTTTGGAAGCTTCCTCTCTGTAGGGTGTCTGAGTGCCTTTGCAGGAAGCTGGGGCTTGGTGGATACTTCCCTAGTGAAATTCTTCTGCTGTTACCAGTCTCCTCCAGAGAGCTCATTCCTTGACTTCTTGTTCATTTTTGTCTTCCTGCCCTCGCTCTGCCATTCTGTCTTCACGTTCCCTCTCAGTGTCACTGGGAATTCTCTAACTAAACTTCTACATTTTTGAGCAATAGCTTCATTATTTGAACTCTCATGATAGACCCCGTTCAGAGGTAAATTTTCGCTAACCAGCAAAGGTTACCACAGTTCAGCATATGGTTGACATTATTCTAAAAGGCATCACTCTCTGGTGAGTTGCAGAAAAATTTTAAGACTGCAAATCTCTGAGCCAGCAGCCAAAAACACATAGAATTACAACATGTGCTTGTTGCTTTCTGGCAACACGAAGCTGGACTTGGTTGGCTGTATTGTTTGTTCCTTTGTCTGAAGACAGAGTCTCATGTATCCCAGGTTGACCTCAGACTCCCTGAAGGATGGCCTTAAGATATTCATCCTCCTGCCTCCACCTCCAGAGTTAATGGGGTTACAGGCATGTGCCCCCACACTCAGTATGTGACACCAGGCAGATAGCCTTTTCACTTTGGTTAGGTAAAATTAAACAAGAAAGGAGACATACTACCATCTCCAACAGCAATCTTCAGTTAGAAACAGCCATGGGCCAGCTGTGGGTTCTGCCCTTCATGGAGGTAGATGTCCAAAAAGGCCTCCCTGTACAAAGATTAGAGAGAAACCTCACATCAGGCATCCAAGCTTAATCTAAAGAATGTTCAGAAGAGGGAGAGTTTTGACAGTACCAACTACTGCTACACAGAATCCAATCTACTATGGGCCCTAATACATTCCCTCTGGTTAAAGTGTTCTGTGCTTAGACTCTGCCAGAAAGACGGCTAAGCAGGTAAAGTTCCTTGCCCATAAGCTGGAGGTCGACCTGAGCTAGATCTAAGAGCCAAGTGACTGAAGAAGAGAACTAACTCCTGCAAGTTGTACACACACACACACACACACACACACACACACACACACACACACACACTAAATGTAAGAAAAATGTGGTTTTACTTTTAGTTGAATGCCAGTACATGTTCTTCCTTCAGCCAAAGGTAAATTACCCCAAATAAAATAAATTGTGTGTGTGTGTGTGTGTGTGTGTGTGTGTGTGTGTGTGTGTGTGTTAATGGTTTGTAGCTACCTCAAAGTGTTGCTGGAAGGATTTGTAAGTATGTTAAGCGCTTTGAAGATGAAAAGCAACATATAAACACTTAAATGTTACTATAAAAGCTTCGTCTATGAGCTCATAGCACGTGACCTAAATGGAATGCGTGTGAACACACAATCCACACATAGCCAACAACTGAAGACACTTTGGTTCAGGCTCAGCCACGTGACACCAGTCCTTTACCATCACCAGATGCTTGCAAAGCATTCAGTACCTTGCTCACGGAGGACACGGGACTCAGTACTAATCCAAGTTTGCACAAGCAAATAGAGACAGTGACAAGAGATGAGAACCTGGGTCCCTTCAGTGTTAGCCAATCTTCTCACAGGTGCTCCACTTCCCTTCATCTGTAGGATGGAATTGTAGGATTCATACAGTATTGAAATGTCAGTCTCTGAGGCCACTAGGTTGGAAAATATGCTAACTGAAACTGAATTTCTTTTCATAATGCGTAATGCATAATGAGTTTGAGTCTAGCCAGGGAAACACAGTGGTACTCTGTCTCAAAAGACTATAGTGATAAAATTAAAAGGAGGTTTGTTAAAGTATCTATCAAGTACACAGTGTTTCAACAACTGTAATGGTGCTGCTGTTATTGGAGAGAGGCTCAAGTTGGAGACCAGGCTGACCTTGAACTTGTGGAGGGCCTACAATTTAGAGTCTGAGAGTACAGGCTTAAGTCACACACCCAGTTTGCAACCTGGAATAGAGCAAGGCCAAAGATTACTCAGAATGTATACGCCAGTTGAATAAGCCTGCCTTAAACTCTCAAATAAATTAGTGGCTCTCAGCGGACATCCAGATGATGCTTCTTACAACACAGATTTCTGGTTCTGTTTCCAGGGTTTGGGGTTAAGGGTGGCTGAGGTTGGGCCAGATCATTTGCATGTCTAACAAGCTCCCAGAGGACAATGTTGCCACTACTTTGTATTAGTTTCGTTTTTTTGAGGTGCTAGGAATCAAACCTAGGGCCTTGAGTATGCTAGGCAAATGCTCTCTGCCACTGAGTTCTGTCCCCAGCCTCCCAGATGCTAATGATTGACAGCTACACTTGGAGTACTTGGTGCTACAGAAACCATCCAACTAGAGCCAACAACTGTTTTGGCTCTGGTCTGTTTAGCTACCTGGGTAGAGACTTGCACAGAGTGCACAGGGGAGGTGTTAATTAACCTGGTTTAATTAGTCCTAGAGGACTGGAATTTACAAATTAGCAAGGCCAAATCCAGCCTACAGGTGTTTTTGTCTTACTTGAAGAGTATCACTTTTTAAATTAAATTAGTTGTCAACATTTTAAATTCATGACGTTTTATAGAAAAATCTAAGTTGCAGCTTCTCTCACCAAATCAATCAGCCAATAGTGGGTCTCAGGTGTTCCCTACAACAGGGAGCTAGTCTCCATCAGACTTTCTCTCTTGCTTCAGAATGCCTCTTGCTTTCCTCTATGTTCCTGATTCATTTTCAATGAATCTAAAAATCTCCAAATAAACACTTCCTTGGGTTATCTTTCTTCCCATGCATAGCTTCGTTAAATAAAGTAGTCATGCCACTGATCATTTGATGTCTCTGCATTCTGTTTGAAAGCAGTCTGCATGTACCAAAAAGAACGGAATGGAATCTGAAGGCATTGGCTGTTCTCCATAGGACTGGCCCAGCAAGGTGCCATTGATTTCATTTTATAGTAACTAAATGTCATATTGCTTAAGATGCAAAGCAATTCAGAAATGAAAGCTTAAAAGTAATATTTGCATTATA
>CABHPH010162478.1:0-60234 GCA_902168325.1 Peromyscus nudipes | reverse complement strand
TGAGATCTTGAGTTTGAACTCTCTGGCTTGGAGAGCAATTTGGATGGGTTGATGTCACTGGTTGATGTCTCCCCTGAAATCCCAGGCTGCCAAAGTGATTTGGGGAATTACTTACATTCCCCTGCTTCCAGGCAAATGCATACACTTTCCTATAACCCCAAAGGGAGTAATTCCTTCAGAGCCCAACGCTGGAGGGAAAAGAAGAAATTCTGTCTTTTAGAGCTCTGTAACTCTGCATTCTGGCCTCCACACACACCCACACACACACACACACACACACACACACACACACACACATACACACATACACACACGCACTAATTCGGCCACCTTTTAAGCTCCATGGGTGTTGTTGGAGATCTGTGGCATTATTGGGTTTTTTCACTCGCTTTTCATTGTATTGGTTATGCACTTCTTTATGGACACCGTAAGTGGGAGTATGGCCATTATGCTGTTTATCTGTGGCAGGGAGATTTAGTCATGTTGAGACTGGGAGCAGGAGCAGCGAGCATGACCAGTGCTTATTCCCGGAAGCCGATAGCTCTCCAGCCTCTTAGTTTTCTGTTTTCTTCCCAACGGGAACCACAACTATAAAGAGTTCTCTGCAAACGAGTCTTGAGTCATTGGATCTGGAATCAGCCATTCTGTATGATCTTGCTAGTATGGGCTCCTGACCCGCAGCTGCGCTATCGTGTAAGGTGTAAGGACTTATGAGGAGTGCCTGGCCTCACATCTCCTGCATCAGAATCTGTGCTCAAGCAAGAGCTCCTGCGTTTTTTTTTTAACGCATGTGCAAGTGTGAGAAGGACCGACTGTCTCCCAGGTATGCTTGCTTATTTAAGTGAGGGCTGGGCGGCCCGAGTCTTGGCTTCCTTGGTCCAGAAGACACCCTTTCCTCCCAACCCATCCCCTTCCTCCATCCGTCTCTGGCTCCAACATTGTCTCTGAACCTTCTTTGGTGGTCCAGCTTCAGCATCTTGCCAGCCTGAGCAGAGACACCATGCCACCCTGACAGATGGCCCTAAGTAGAACAGACAGAAGAAGTGAGCGTTTACCAAATCGGGGAGGAGAAGACCCCCACTCCCTCAGCAGAGGCTGTCAAACAGCTGTCATGCAGGGACATATGGCCCAGGGGTGAGGGGGACCCTGGCTAATCCCACTCTTGTAGAGATTAAGTCTGATGAGTGAAGATACTTGTACTGTCACCGGGGGCTGCCTATGAAGGGAAGGTTGGGAGCTGCGTTGTGGCTAAGTTCCCAAACTACCTTCCCTATCACCCAGACTGAAAAAGATAGCGTAAAGGGTGCTGATAGAAATAGAAATAATAATGATCCAAGAATAGTAACATATCATACTATAACACTGCTGTTTGATCAATTGCTGGCTGTACAGTATGTCAAGTAGCACACCAGGTTACTTCTATCTGCTAATTTACTCATTTTCCCCAAGAGCTCTTTTAGGGATGTGTTCTCACGTCCATTATACAGACGAGGAAAACAGGTATCTGAGGTGCAACTGTGGGTCTCTCGGTGGTACCAGCGATGCTCTTGGCAGGGCAGGCCACACACACACACACTCATGCACGCATGGGCACACTCACGGTGTTACGTGCAGGGACTTAATTCGAACCTGGCGATTGTATTTCAGATCTAGAATGTTGTCCCGGACTCATGTCTTGAACACTTGGGTCCAAGCGGGTAAGCCGGTAGAGAGCTGTTTGGGGGGAGATTGCGAAACCTTTGGGAGACAGGATCTAGCTTATGGCCACGAGGGGCAGGGTTTGAGAGGTTGTATTCGCCTGTCTAATGCTCTGCTTCCTGGACTGGTCACCGTGGGAAGAATTCTGCTGTACACTCCTGCCGACCCCCAACCCCATTGATGCTTCTGTGCCTTGACTGCTGCCATAGATGAGAATAAACTCTCCCTCCCTTGTTCTGCTGCTTTCAAGCATTTGGTCTCAGTGATGAAGGAAGTCATCCCAGCTTTCCACTTAGCTGCATCCAGGACAGTGAAGGTAGGACCGGCAAGCCTATCCCATTCAGTATTCCGTCTGGTCCAGAGGCAGAGTGTCCATGTACCTTCCTAAGGAACGTGGTTTCCAGTGCTCTCACCCCTGTACCATCCATCAAGGTGCCCTCCACAGAAGGGGTCGCTCGCTCCTGAGATTCCAAAAGCAGAAACCCATCCTCGACTGTGCAGCTTTCCAAAAGTCAAGCTTTCTTGTAGACAGAGGTCACAGAGCCTGGCCCGGAGGGGTTCCTGCCCATGGAGAGTTGGAGTCGGGGCTAAGGAGAGATGGGTACCTTCTGTCCTAGCGGCTGGAGAAGGTGCCTTTGCAAGCCTGAGGTGGCTCCAGGTGGCTGGCACTTCGGAAGTCATTTCTGCGTCTTCAGCTGAGGTGGTTGCTTTTGAATTGCCAGGTGCATTTCTCTTTCGGTCCAGGAGCGGAAGCTGCAGGGCTGGAACCCGTTCCCAGTTAGCAACTTGTATTGAGATGATTCTGATCTGATTAGGGAGAGAGTGTTGAGAGCAACAGCTGAAACGGAAACACGTCTATTGGTGTTACAGGCTTGGGAATAAAGATCAGACAGGCTGTTCCTCAGTCAAAGCTCAGGAGGCTTCCTCAAGCGACCTTGTGGAGATTTTGATCAAGGGAAAGAAGTAGTTAAGTTCAATACATGGTCCTAGATCATGCCCATAGGCCAAGAATGCAGGTCTGGCTGAGTCATGGGCCTCACCCCTCCCAGGGGTTCATAATTGAGAGAGACAAACAGGCGAGAGAACACTCTGTTCGAAGCCTTGTTTCTTAAAGATTTATTTCCGTGCGTATGTGTACACGTGTGTGCACGTATCCACACAAGCCAGAAGACGACATTGAATCCCCCAGAACTGGAGTTATAGGGGGTTGTGAGCTCTCTGATGTGGGTGCCGGAAACTGAACACAGGTCTTCTGTAAGAGTAGTGAATGCTCTTAACCACTGGACCATCTCTCCAGCCGCCAAAGTCATAGTTTTATTATGCACAGTTGAAATCATTACTGGGGGGAGAAAGTTAAGTCCATGACCTTTCTTGTAACTTAGTGGGATGTGCTATAGGTTGTGTCCCAATGTAGTGCTAGAATTCTACAAATTTGCTACCTTAAGTGGCAAAAAAGGATGTTGTAGAAGGGAACTGAGGTAAAGACCTTGAGATGAGAGATGATCCTGGGTCATCTAAATCTGCTAACCCCGAGGGTCCTTATAAGTGAAAGTGGGATGGAGCTGGAGGGGAGGGTGTTTTGTTAGGACTGCTATTGTTGTGATAAACACCAGGACCAAAAGCAACTTGGGCAGGAAAGGGTTATTTCGTCTTACAGTTCCATAGCACCTTCCATCACAAGGGAGATCAAGGTAAGAACCTGGAGGCAGGCGTTGAAGTGTTGGCCAGAGGAACGTTGCTTGCTGGCTTGCTCCTCATGCCTTGCTCAGCCTGTTTTCTTACGCCACCCAGGACCACCCATCCACGGTGGCACCCTTCCCTGTGGGGTAGGTTCAGCCCTATCAATCGTCAGTCAAGAAATTTTACCACATACTTGGCTATAGATCATTCTGGTGGGGGCATTTTCTCAACTGAGGTTCCCTTTTCCAAAATGACTCTAGCCTGTGTCAAGCTGACTTAAAAACTAGCCAGCACAGATTGCTGAGTTTGGTTCCTAACACCCACAGGGTGACTCACAACGGTCTGTAACTCTAGCTACAGAGATTCTGACGCCATCTTCTGGCCTCCTCCAGCACTGCAGTCAGATGATACACATAGCTACATGAAAGCAAAACATTCGTTCACATAAAATAAATAAATCTTAGGAGGAGGAGGAGGAGGGAGGGGAGGAAGGGGGAGGGGAGGGGGGGAGAGGAGACCACAGTGTGAGGCACAATAACTATGACTGGTCAAAAAGCCTGGGCCTGCTGCTTTCTCTTCTGGAGACTTAGAAAATCATACAGGTTTTATTCTGGGGCTCTTGGTGTACTCTATCCCAAATCATCCAGTGCTGGAGTTCTGCCTTAGCTGTAGAAACACTCAACACTATTCTGTTGTCTATAATGTGCAGCATCGAGGATTCTGGAAGCTGTAGGCGAAGGGAAAAGTGGTTTGCAGCAGAATTAAGGTATTCTGAGAAAAGCTTACTGGTTATAGAAGTTAACACCGGTTCATCACGAAACACCGGCCCTTCCACCCTCAAAATTCCAGAGACAGTTAGGGATGCGCATCCCAAGAACACATACCAGTGACTTGCGGTATCAGAAAGTGACACATGAGCACTCATTTCTGGGCCTGTCGTGAAGATAAGGAGTAGCTGCTCATTCTGAGGGAGGCAGGGAGGTGTTCTCTGGTGTCACACCCCAGGGGCAAGTCCTTGGTTTGTCCCACTTGGGTGTCTGAAGGGTACTGGAAACCTTTGCCTTGGAATGACTCAGAACGGAAAACGACAAAGGGCATACAAAGCTACAGAGCCGGGTATAAAGAGGACCGAGAGATTAATGACACTCGGAGAAGTACCATATGATCATAGGCCATTTGAGCTGGAGCTCTTGATGGCCCCCTCCCTCACTTGTGTATTTAATGATGTATTTCTGGGTGACTATTTGTGCACCAACTCTGGGAGAAGCCGAGAGGGTACAGGGCAGCCTTCTCTAACAGGTGTTTCCCTGGCAACGGGTCTCAAAGTAGAACAAGAAGTAATGATAAACAGTAATTTTGTACCTGGCCTCTTTTCATACCTGTTAGATAGATGCTTCGGGTAGACTCGGTGTCACAACTTGCAGAGGGATTTCTCAACAGCTCTCTGATGGTATTTAGTTTGGAAAGGCACTTCCTCCATTGCTACCTCATTAAGATGTTGTTTTCAAATACCTCAAGATTGGTTTCTTTGTTAGACATCAAAAAAAATCATCAAAAACTATCATCCAAAGGTGATGCACCAAAATTCAATCTTGTCATCTTATTCTCCGAGTGAACACACACACACACACACACACACGCACGCACACCGACAGACACACAGATTCAGAGTTTCAAGATCTTGCTGACCTTGAGGAAGCTGTTCCGGATAACAGACATGGTCTTTTCCTTCCTATTATCCACTGAAGAAACATTTTAATCAGATCACATCTTTCAAAGCGTGAGCTTGCATCTATTCCCCGACAGGGTGAGGTTGATGTGGACCAACAGAATGACCACAGTCTTCAAGATTTCTTTAACCCCCTCATCAAGGTCAGGAGACATGCAGTTAAGGTCCAGCTGTGGATAAGCAAGGGCCAGGTTGACCCAGGGTGTAACACTTTTCTGTGTGATTCATGTGGCATTCAGGGTAAGACTCCTGCCTGTTTGAAACCTTTATTACAGCCCACTAGGTTGTCATCATTACCATGAAATAATTGGTGACCTGTAGCATGCTTAAAAAAAAATATATATATATATATTTATTTTGTGTGTTTCACCTGCATGTATGGGTACTATGTGCACACCTAGTTCCCACAGAGGCCAGAAGAGGGCATCAGATCGCTTGGAACTGGAGTTAACAGACATTTATGAACCTCCATGTGAGTGTTGGGAATCGAACCTGGGTCCTGTGGAAAAGTACCCAGTGCTTTTAACCACTGAGCCATCTCTCCAGCCTCACTGTAACCTGGTTCTCAGGGACAAATACACAGTAACGTTGCTCACGTGGCTGTGATACACATACACCTTCTGATCAATGGTGACCATTGTTTTTCTCGTCCCTGCTGCTCCTGGGACTATTCACCCATCAGTATTAGCTCCTGCAGGAAGTAGGCTGATCCCCCGCTTCTCTCTCTGAGCACAGTATTTGTTGTTAACCTTGTGGGTGGCTTACAAGCTCCTTGACAACAGTGTAATTGTACCTGTTTTTGAGCCATGAAAATTTCACTTCAAATAATGCTTCTTAGTTTTTTCTTTCCTACATTTGGTAATACAACTTGTTAATTTTCCATAGAGAGGTATTTTATCTAGTTTGTTCTGAAATGCTCTATTGGCTTAGCAGAAATGTCAATAGACTTGACTGGAATGTTTCATGGCATGTTATGACAAAGTTCTGTTACATTGTGCTGAGAACTAAGGATGAATAGATCCTCCATCCCCCCAAAATATGTTATTTTTCATTTAAGTCATTCTCCTTCCTAGCTCTGTCTTTTTCTTCTTTCCCCTTTTTTGCCTGCTTGAATAAACCATTGCCAGTGGACATGTCCCTGCTCCAGAGTGTGTGGAATCATGTTCTGAGTCATGTTTATTTGCTTAGTCTTTGCTTTGTTCTTGAGACAAGGTCTTTCCCTGTAGCTCAGGCTGGCCTCACCCCCTCCCCCACCCCCCAAGTAGCCAACTCTGTAGACATGTACCACCTGTGCTGGCTCACTTCATTTAAGATGGAAGTAATGTAGGAAAAGACAAACGCTCTGTGTCTCCTTGTATACTCTGGCCATACAGAATGCTTCTGTGACAAAGTGTGTGGGGTTTTCTTTCAGCATGCCAAATAAGAAATATTGATCTGTAGCGGCCTCGTGGACACCAGCTGAGTGTCCGGTATTCAATCTGATTCTGAAACCATCTACCTGGGTTTAGCCTCAGAGTCCCCCAGGTTGAGGACATAGTCCCACCCTGAGATGCCAGTTTGAAAGGCCTATGAATGTCTGATCTACCTATCCCGGCTCTTGTGACTCCTTCCCTGGGGTCAATAGATTTACTAGAGTGGTTCACAGAACTTGGGGAAACACATTGGCTAGTTTAACAGAAGGCATAATGAGATAACCAACTGAACAGCCAGGTAAAGAGGGAGTTCTAGAAAGTGTCAGTCTATGATGCTTTGGAGGCCAATCCATAAGCTCTTTGGGCTGTCTTTTTGGTGGAAGTTTCACTATGTAGGCATAAATTGGTAACTCCATTTGTCAGTGGGAGTAACCTTGACCTCCAGGCTTTGTCCCCTTTTAGAGGCAAGGGTTGGGGTTAAAAGCGAATGCCAACCCTATCATCCTGCCTTGCTCTTTCTTGGTTTCTGCTGCCATCCCGAGCTACTCTGTAGGAGTGCTACCTACCAGTCACCTCATAGCACACACGACATTTTTTTTTTTTTAGATTGGCAGTCCCAAACATTTTAGGAGCTGTGTATAAGAAAATGGAGATGAAGATCAGCTATATGTCTGGTAATAGCACACTAACTTTACTGTGATATATTATTTACTACTTTCATGGTGACTTCCATACTTGCTACTACTTCTAGTTCCACCTGTTAGCCAATAACTCATCATTTTAGGATTTGGAAATTTGCACACCTAAACAACAGGAACATACATACATATATATATACATACATATATATACATACATATATATGTATGTACATTTTTGTAGATTTCACTAAATATATAATAGCTTGCAATGGGATGAAGAAAACTTTGCCCACATATCCTAGCAACAGAGTTTCTTACGCAAACCACACAATTGTGAAGCCTATAGTGATTATAGAGAAAGCTTCTTTGACAAATCAGAAACTGACTTTCATCTCAAATTTGCGAACTGGGTGTGAACATTGCTGTTCTGTCTCCTTTTTATCTGGAACCGTTCCACCACCTGTAGGCACCTGTGAGATCACTGGGAACCTCCCTGGATCTGGGGACCACACTTGAGAGGCACCAGGTTTCTTGGAGCTGCATCCTTCCCATATGGCACTCTCCAGCTCCAGTGTGGAGGACTTGGGCATCCCCCGAGTGTCACTGCTCCTGCCAGCTGCCAGTATTTGTCACAGACATCATTTGTGACCTTTCACAGTGGGTTTCTCCTGCTCACAGAATGGAGTCCAGCTTGCTCAGGGTGGCAGCCAAGAACGATGTGTGTGGCCTGTAATCTCTCTGTGGTGATTGTTTCCAAATTCTTTGGCTCTTCTTAGATGTCCTGTGCATGCCTTTTCGCTCAGGTGACATGCCCTTGCCCCTCCCACATCCCCTGGTCCACCTGTGATGATATGATGACATCCTCGTCTGCCTGAGAAGTACCTGAGTTGATGCCATAGGCTGGCATCACTTCTGCCCTCACACAGACACACTGGTATGACGGTAGAAAGATGACTGACTGGCAGGCATCACAGCACCCCTAAAGATTGAGTTTGGTCCAGAAATCTGGGCCAGTACTTTGTGATGCCCATAATGGTCTCCCTTTAATCATGGGTGTTTTTCCATGTGAGCTGTGTGCCTGCCCCATCTGCCCATAGCTAGAGATCCTGTTGGGCACCAGAGGGTGTCACTTTGTCTAGAACAGTGGTTCTCAACCTCCCTAAATGATGAAATCTTTTTTTTTTTAATACAGTTCTTCATATTGTGGTGACCCCTCAACCATAAATTTGTTTTTGTTGCTACATCATAACTGTAATTTCGCTACTGTCATAAATCATAATGTAAATATCTGATAGCAGGATATCTGAGAGGCGACCTCCCCAAAGGGGTCTCGACCCACAGGTTGAGAACCACTGCTCTAGAAGGTCATGACTTAGGGTCCAGCTGCCAATTACTGGCCATTCACATCAGGGGTTGTGGTCTTCCACTGCTCAAATACACAGGCCCTTGTGAATCTGTCACTTTTACTGTCCACGTATCCTTGAACTTGACCACATCTACAGTGTGGACCTATTTAATCCTGAACTCTGGGATGGCCACACCTATGTGTCCTCTGTCCTTACAGAATGGAGGAGCCAAGTTCCCTCAGCGCAGCATTTATGGTCTTCCGCAATGTGTGTCTCCTTGTCTCTTCCACGGGCCCTCCGCTCCTCCTCGTCGTGGGCCCTGATTGTTCCCGAGGGTGTCAAGTGCTAGCTCCTCTCCAGACCTTTGCTCACAAACTCGCCAGGGCTCTTTCTGCAGCACCAGGAGTCTCTTGGGGATTTCCTGGCTCTAGTGCCTTGTTCTGTATTGTTCTCTAAGATCCCCGCCAATACAGGTTCTAACATGAGAGAGACGGACGTCCAAATTCCAGATCCGCTTGGGATTCACCTCGCATCCTTTCATTTTTTTTTGCTTAACCCATCTGGGGTTGAGCCCTTCCCAACTCTGAAACAGGAGCAGCCATCTCCACCTTGGAAGGAAGTTGTCAAAGTAAAAGCAACTGTGTTTCTCTGCCATTTCCTTTGCTTTCCTTCTCCATGCTGATTTTACTTCTCTTTTGGTCTCTACTTCATTTTCTTTATAACCAGGGGAATTCTTCTTCTGTGCTTGATTTGAAGTAGGCGGCTGCGTGGATTTCTGATCATCAGAACTGGAATCTTTGTTATCGTTTATATACAATATGCATCTATATGATTTATGCATTCACTTTGGAAAGCAGTGAAAACGAAGACAGAGCAGGTCTTGGTATTTCAGGTAAAAGCACGGTATATCTAGAAGAGTAGTATTTTAAGGTTTGTGTATACGGTGCTGTGCAGAGAACAGGGAAAAATTCAAACAGCTTCCTACCTCAGGAGAGAAAACAAAAACAAGGTGGACAGGAAGATTGGGGGGACATTCAATGGGATCCTGAAGCTCATAGTCCAAACTCTCTCTGCAAAATATCAGCACTTCTTTGGGCAAAGAAAGGGCCATGGCACCAACTGAAAAAGTACCTTGTACAAGCCGACCCCAGATATTAGAGGGTTAAAGGCGAAAACATGCCATCTAGACACACACCACTGTTTCCCCTTTGCAAGATTAGAGTTGCCTGATTTCCTCACAACCATATTCCTATATGATGATCCTTCGCCACACACAAGACTGTCATTGTACATTCATTCATTAGAGATAATGATTTTGAGTCTGTCCCCACTGACCTGTGGACAGATGGCTAGCATGAATGCCATGTTTATCTGGACACCAGATCAGCCCCGGCAGCTCTGTGATGGGTCTGATCACCGTGTGGCAGCTGCATCACAGACCTCCTCTTTTCTCCTCTCCTCCCAGGGTGGGGGGCGGCGGCGGCGGGGGACTGCCAACTGGGTGCACTGCCTGTGAACTTCTGCAGAAACGGGCCTTTTGGTCATGACCAGTTCTGCTTTCTTTTCATGACCGACCGATAAATGTCAGGGCTGCTTAGGGCTAATCAGTTCTGATTGGAGGGAAAACAATCCGAAGTTCTAGATCGCTGGAAGCATGATTCAGGTCCGAATGACAGTCGCTTACCCTTCTCGCTTTCTCCACATTAATGTGGATGTGCTGGGACAAAGCGTGGGTGGAAAGGCAGGTCCCCATCTGTGGCTCTTACCTGCAGAATCTGGGCTGAGTCTAAACTGCAGAGGTGGGAGGAGAGATCCATCCCTGCCTGGATACATTAAAGCAGACATGCTTAACAAAAATCAGACAAGCCACTAACTTGATCACTGTAGACATACAGGTTTCTGCAGTGATTATCATCATTTTAACAAGCACTGTTTCTTTTAAGAAGATGGGGCAATTTACAATATGTCAATTCAAACCATCTATTTTTCTCCTCTCCCCCCCCCTCTCTCTCTCTCTCTCTCTCTCTCTCTCTCTCTCTCTCGTTTTTTTTGAGATAAGGATTCTCTGTTTCCCTGTGTAATAGTCCTGGAACTCACTCTGTAGACCAGGCTGGCCTCGAACTCACAGAGATCTGCCTGCCTTTGCCTCTTGAGTGCTGGGATTAAAGGCATAAGCCATCACTGCCTGGTTAACTATTTCTTCTTAGAAAGATACTCAACTATGTGAAACTCACAGTGATGCCAGATTTATATGAAAGGATCAAGTCTATTAATTTTTTTTTTTTTTGGTTTTTCGAGACAGGGTTTCTCTGTGTAGCTTTGCGCCTTTCCTGGAACTCACTTTGGAGACCAGGCTGGCCTCGAACTCACAGAGATCCGCCTGCCTCTGCCTCCCAAGTGCTGGGATTAAAGGCGTGCGCCACTACCGCCCGGCCAAGTCTATTAATTTTTACTTCAATTCATTATTACAAAATATCTTAGCATAAATAAACTCAGGGCTTTGGGAGATCGGTAATAATTCATTAATTTACTTGATACATAATCTTTAGTTAATCTCTATATGTCAAGATAGTTTTTGGCTTTGTCAAGGAAGATGGACTGTCTCTCAAACTTCACCAGGAAAGGAGAAAGGGGAAGTCATATTTAGAGATCCCCATGAGATTTCAGAATTCACTCTGTCCCATTAGCACAGCCATTTCCTCCCTGCGATGTTAATATTTTGAACCGAGGTTCTGTGTGTGTGAAGGTCCTTAAGCAGATTGTTCCTCCTCCTTCTGCATCTTCTCTCTGTCAAGAGTGGCTTCCCTCATGCTCAAGCTAACAGTGAAAAAAGCCACTTATGGCCACGCACAGCTATGGATTTTTCTAGTTAAATATGGCATATTTCTTTCAAGACTTTTCCATCATTTCTTATATTCTTTTTCTTTAAAGATTTATTTATTATTTTATGTGGACAAGTATTTGTCTGCACCTATTACGTACATGTACTATGTGCATGACAGTGCCCACAGAGTCCAGAAGAGCTGTCTGGTCTCCTAGAAACTAGAGTTATAGGTGGTTGTGAGCCACCATGTGTGTGCTGAGAACCTAACTCAGGTCCTCAGCAAAAGCAACAATTGCCCTTAACTGCTGAACTCTCTCTCCCTCCCCACCCCACTTTCTTAATTCTTAAGTGGCTGCATCCATCTTTACCCACCCTTGCCTCACGCTTTGAGATCACTCCAGGGTCACTTTCTCCAGGGTCACTTTCTCCATCTGCATCCTTCCATCTCCCCTTCCATAGGCTTCCTCTAGTCTTGTCGATCCTTTCTTTCACGAAGTCTGCTCACTTATCTTTCTGCCTGCATATGGGATCAAGTCCATGCATTGACTTGGCTGCGGCCTCCCGCTTAATTTTAAAAATTAGCGTATTTTATTATTCTCTCTGTGTATGTGTTGTATACGCGTGCATATGTGCATGCGGAATTGCCTGCCTGTGTTTGTGCACGCATAGGAGGTAGAGGTTGGTGTTGCGGCGCCTTCCTTAGTCACTCTCCACCTTTCCTTTTCCAAGCCAAACTGTACCCAGCTTTATCCAGGATCCTTTTTGTGAACAGGGATGCTACTTCAGGCAGGACACGGGCAGAAAGTAATTGACACAAGAAGTTTTAAACTCTTCTCTTTTGTTTTGGTTTTGGTTTTTCAAGACAGGGTTTCTCCGTTTAGCTATGCCTGTCCTGGAACTCATTATGTAGACGAGGCTAGACTTGAACTCGGAGATCTGCCTGCCTCTGCCTCCCGAGTGTTTGGGATTAAAGGTGTGTGCCATGCCACTGCCTGACTTCAAACTGTTTTCTTACATGGACTACCCAAATCAGAATCGCACTACGAAGTCCAAGAGAGAGTCCTCATTTGATTCTTTGAACAGGGAAAGTTTAGAGTGGGGGCTGATATTTTGATTTTATTATTTTGTTTGGCACCTGCTCACAGCCGATATGGACTTTCGGAAAAATGAAATGAAAATGGCAGAATTATGATTCAAAGACCCACGGTCTTTTAGAAAAGGAGCCACTGCTCTCTTGAGGATTACAGTTTGGTAACATCACCACAAAGTCCAGGTTGCCCAACATACTAGAAAATCCCAATTTAAAGGGGTCAGATCCAATAGGTCTCCGGTTTTCAGGGAGTTCAGTGTGTGCTGAAGCTGGGGAGGGAGAACATAAAAATGAATTTCGAGTTTTCTCGCAAGACGAGGCATTTCGTAGCAAGGTGACTACGTGTGACATAAGACTATCCTGAGTCATTTCCTTCATCTTCTTTCTTCTTTTTCTTAATATTATTGTGTGTGTGAAGGGAGATGCCACTGTCTGTATGTGGAAGCTTGGGAACACCTCACTGGAATTAGCTTTTTCTTTTCACCACGTGAATTCAGGGGGTTGAACACAGACCTCCAGGCTTAGGGGCAACTATCTTTACCAGCCAAGCTGTTGCATCAGCCTGAGGATTCTTGTCAAAGCTACAAGAGAACAGAGTGCCCCCCACTCCCACATCAATTCTTCTTGGGAAACATTCTGTTAGTGACACATGCTCCTTCCTCCCAAACAGTGAAATCGTCTGTGGTAACAACGCAGCTCCTTTGAAAAGAAATAAATAAATAAAGGAAAACAAAAGTCTGCTTTTTTTTTTTTTTATAAAACTTGATAAAAATAGCATTCCATACTGCGCTGTCCCCAGAAGCACACAGTTATCAAAAATGCATGCTTCACATGCGGCTTCTGCAGTGTCAGCTTTCTGTGCCTGGGTCTGTTTCTGCATTTGCATTTTTCTGCAGGATGGTTCCCACGCTTACCAGCATCATTTGTCCTTTGAGTACCTTCTTTCTCTTGGCAGGAGCCCTTTCAGGCTTGAACTCCAACTTCGGAAAAACAGGTGTAACATATAACCTGGTGGATCTTCTCTGTGGCCTGCCCTTCATCTTGGCTTTATCACCTCCAACCATCCCCTTCTTTGGGGTGTAGGGAGGAGGGAGAAGGAACCTGGGTGCTGAATTAGAGGCTATTGCAATGCTAGGCTGTGGTAGTCCTGGCCAGGGAGGGGGGTGAGGGGGGCAGAGACTGTTATCACTGGTCACGCTGTTCCTCTCCATTTTAATTTTTGAGAGAGTCTCTCACTGAACCTGGAGCTTACTCATTTATCTGGGATGGCTGGCCAGAGAATTCCAGGGATCTGTCTGTGTGCATCTCTCGGTGCTGGGATTACAGATGAGCCTGCACACAGAATTTTAACATAGGTACTGTGCATCTGAGTTTAGTCCCATCCTTATGCTTATATGGCAAGCATACCAAGCGAATCATATCCCCCAGCCCCAACATATTTAATTATTTAAGAACAGTTTTTAGAGTTCCTAGAGAAGCTGATATGATAGTATAGAGCCTACTCATCTAACCTCTCAGAGTATCACAGTATACATGCTATAATTAAAAAAAAAAAAAAACCAATGCTGGTACGTTAACAACCAACTGAAGCACCTGTTTATTCAGATTTCTGTTGCTTATACATAAGGACCTCAACTTGGACATCACATCACATTTTGTCATCCTGCCTCAAAGGGTCCTTTTTGATCACCTTGTCTGTTTGGGGAACACCAATCTAGTATTTTGTAGAAACCTTTTCTCCCCGTCCCGCCCTGGGATTTGTGTAATGTTCCTTCTCACAATTAAGGTAAGGTTGTGGGTTGCTGGGAGGAAGACTACCAACATAGAATGACCATTGTGTTGTATCAACCACATGATTAATGACTCTTGACGCTGACCTAGCTCACCTGGTAGAAGTAGTATTTTTCAGGTTGCCTTACTTCAAAAATTCCTCCCCACATTCAATATTGTGTCTTTAGGGACAAAGTCACCCTATGTAGCCTCTATCTAACACAGTAGTTCTCAACCTTCCTGATACTGCGACCCTTTAATACAGTTCCTCATGATGTGACCCCCAATCATAACATTATTTTGTTGCTACTTCATAACTAAGTTTGCTGCTGTTAGGAATCATAATGTAGATACCTGATATACGGATTATCCGATATGTGACCCCTGGGGGAGTCATGGCCCACAGGTTGAGAACCTCTGACCTAAGGAGTGCCGACCTACATGGTAACCTTGAAGGCAGAACACATATAACAGCAATTTGAATTAGTGAATTCTGCACAGAAAGTTTGAGTCTTCTAAAAAAAAAAAAAAAAGTTTACCCCCAAAATTTGAGAGAGTTGAAGTAATAAACCTGATAGTGGGGTTTGTGGGCCTTTGGGACTAGTTTGGTGGGAGGAATGCGGAAGAGTTTGGAGCTGTAGGCTATAGAAGCCCAACCACGCTGTCAGCAGAAGTAATGAGCACATCTGCTGGGAATGAGGATGATGAGGATGCCAATAGAAATACAGAATATGGACTCGTTTCTTGAGGCGTCAGCTAAAGAAATGTGCCAAGAACTGGGCTAGAGGCCATTTCATGGTGTATTCTGAAAATGAATTTGGCTGCATTCTTCACGTGTCTTAAAATTTTGTGTGAAACTGCATTCACAAGCAATGGACTAATTTACTTGGCAGAAGAAATTTTAAGACAGCATAGCGTTTGGGCTGTGGCACGGTTATCACCACTTTTAGCCAGATTTACAGTGAGCAGAAAGTAGAAGAGAAAGTGGCAAAAATATGTGAGGTTTGGCAAGGAAAGGGTTGTGAGAACATTTAAAGTTTGCAGACAAGGCAACTGAGGACAAAGGAGTTGTTAAACAGATCAACAGCATCAAAGAAAAAAAAAAGAATGCACACTTTGTATCAAGACAATAGAAATGATGCTTTAAGGATGGGACTCTATTCACTGAAGGCTTCAGGATGTTAAGCACACAGAATCATTTGGGAGCACTTTCCACATTCCTTCAAAAGTGGAGTGCACAAAGAAATAGAGCTTCCTGATTGTCCTGTTCCAATAGCCCCCATGTCCATTTCATTCTCCAGTGCTTGAATAGCCATAGCCTGAAAGGAAAAGGGTACATTGTATGCTGGTAGCAGAACTGGGCACTGTTCATATGATGCTACTTTTGCAGTTACCTAGAATGCAAGAGTTTTGAGGTCACTGAGGCTTATACCAAGGTTCTGGGGGAAAAAGAAAGAAAGAAAGCTGAGGCCAGGCAAATGCGTAACAAAGTTGAATTCATTAAAGATATGCCAGAGAGGCCCATGCATGAGGTTATGATGATGAAGTCTTTGTTGCAGCAGTGACCTCAAGCATGATAAAGATGATGGGAACACGAGACCTTTGCCAATGAAAGCTGCAAGCACCACATAGAGGCAACACAAGAGAGCGCCCATGCATTCTACAATGGCCAATGCTATAAAAGGACACTCAAGCTGGTTGAAGCCCAGATGATACTGCCACAAACTCAGATGCTGGACATGGAACCACAGGGTTTCATGTTCACCTTGCTGGCTTCTACTCTGATATGGTCTCCTCCTTCTTTTTAGAATGAGAATGTTTACTTTGTGCCTTTGTGTATTAAGTATACAACTCTACCCCACCCACCACCTTCCCACCTAGGCATTCACAGCTGAGAGTTTGTCAGAAGAGCCTGGACTTTTGAACAGTGTCAGAACTCAGATGGCAGAGAGATTCTTGAAGCTGTACCCAATGTGTTTCATGTTACGACCCAGTGCCTGATGCTGGTGGATGGAAGCCTTGGGGACCGTGGCTAAGCCGGTAGGAGTCGAATGGACCTTGAAGGTGACATCCACTTCAAGTTGTGAGCTTTCTGCCTTCTGCTGCAATGTGAGCATCTGCCTCCTGCTCAGATTGCAATGGACCAGGGTGAATCCAGTGATCTCTCTGAAGTATGTGGCAAAATGAATCCTTCTCATGTTGCTTTGTCAGATGAGAACTGACCAATAACAATGAGAAAAAGCAACCCCTACAGCACCCTAAGCTTTCTTGATATGTTCCTCGATATTTCTCAAGTGCTATTTTCCTGATTTCTTCATTCGGCTGTCTCATGAGCACTTTTAAGAGCAAATGTTTTGATTTATTCGTTATTCATCTCTCCGTTACCAGGCACAGTAGCTCACGTCTCATGTCTCCAATGAACAACTAGCTGAATCATTATGACATGGCTATGTGCCTGTCAGGGCCAGAGGTGGGATATTAGAGTTTGAGCATGCAACGTCCATCATAGGATCATGTGTTTAAGCAATTGGTCCCCAGCTGACGGTGCTGGCTGGAGACTCTCTACACATACACCTATAATTGTCTCACTGCAGGGTATCGATGTGGAGGGCATATAATATGGCTTATTATTCTTGACATCCTCATTGGACGCCCAATGGCACACCTATACATAGCAGGCGACTAGCACCTGCTATCTGGTGGCTGGTAGAGAAGTGCTGGGGTGAGTCCTCTTTGAAGGTTGGATGTGCCATATGCACAGAGAACTGATGGGTGTAAACAAGTCATTGAACTAAGTGGCTGCTTCATCTGAAAGTCGGTTTTGGTTGCTGAAAAAAAAAATGCTGACCATCCTTTAATACCGAGACAGGAAAGCGGCACTGCAATCAGACATAATTGGAAAATTACAGGATCTCAGAATTACCCTATTGCAAAAAAAACTCTTTCATGCTAGGCAGAGAATCCCAGGCATTGATTTTTTTTTCTTCCCCCTTAACTTCATGTGAGGAAGCCTCTTGAAGATAATCAGATTTTACTGAGAAGATACAATTTGTGAATCTCTGTTAAAATAATACGTCAGTGGATATTCGGGACGCTGTCAGAAGCAACACGGGAACCCATCACGGGGGAAGTTCAGCTTTGTGTAAATCTGAGTTGGCAATGATGGCGTGTGGAACTCACTCACTGATTGTTTTCCTTGCTGTTCAGGTATAAAGCCCCAGGTGTGTCACAACTGGACTATAATATCCCATAATAAGCCATTAGTCTTTCTAAAGGCATAGGCAACTGAGATACACACATTCTTACATATATGCAAATGACTATATATTCTCCTAAAATATTATATCCTCAGCGTTTTCACACAGCACTAGCGGGGCTATAAATTGCTGCAAGCTTTGTAGAAGGCAGCTTGACAATGCATTTTAAATACCCTGGAAACACTCATAGCCAATAATCTTATTTCTGGGTGCATATGTTCAAGTTTTTTTTTCCCCTGAAAAACTTACCATAATGAGAAATTTCAAGCTAATACAAGAATGGAAGAGAATAATGAACTCCATTGCAGCCAACCTCCAGCTTCAATCATTCTCAATTTGTGGCTAATACTGTTTTCTGTACCTAGTCACCCCTCTTCAACTGTATTATTCAGAAGCCCATGTAAGACATCATACCATTTCTATTACTTATTCTGGAAATACTTCAGTACATGACTTTCAAAAAGATAGGGACTCAAAGAAAAATAAGCACGATGCTATGATCACACCTTAAAAATAGTCACACTTCGCTAATATTACCAGTCCTCAAAATGATCTGATTACTTAATAATATTTCATGGTAGATTTGTTCAACATGAATCAAACTAGATTCTTACACCACATTAGGCTTATATGCTTGCTTTTTAAATGATTTTATGTTAAATTTTAGTTGGGTATATATGTATACAAGGGAGGGTACATGTGAATTTGGTGCCCATGGAGGCCAGAAGAAGTACTTGGGAGGCAGAAGCAGGAGGATCTCCAAGTTTGAGGCCAGCCTTGTCTTCATAGTGATTTCCAGGATAGCCAGGGCTACACAGAGAAACCCTGTCTCAAAAAACAAATGAATGAATGAAAGAATGAATGAATGAATGAATGAATGAATGAATGAATAGGTATCAGATTTCCTGGAGATGTAGTGACAGGTCGTTGTAAGCTGCCTGATGTGTACGAACCACACTTGGGTCATTGGGAGGGTAGCCATGTTCTTAATTCCTTAGCCATCCCTATGACCCTGGCTCATGAACTTCTTATGCCTCCCAAGGTTCTGGTCTTTTGTTTTACTTGTATTGCAATTTACTTGTTGGAGAATCTGGATTGTTCTATAATTCCCCACATGTTTTGCTGCTTGTTCTAGTTAGCTCTAATTCTCAACCTGACACAGCCTAGAATCATCTGAGAGGAGTGTCTCCACGGAGGAACTGCCTGGATCAGATTGACCTGTGGACGACATGTCTGTGAGGTGTTTCAAGCTAATACTACATTGTTAATGTAGGTGGCTCCATCCCACTGTGGGTGGTACCATTCCTTGACAGGTGTTCCTGGACTGTATAAGAAAGATAGATGAGCCCGAGCTTGTGAGTGATCGAGTGAGCAAGACAGCGAGCAGTCTTCCTCCATGGCTCCTGCTTCCAGGTTCCTGCTTTGAGCTCCTGCCCAACTTTCCTCAAAAGAGACTGTGACCAGGAAGGGAAAAGTTAAACCAAACAAACCCTTTGTTTTCTAAGGTTTTTTTTGGTCAGAGTGTTCTCTATCACAGCAACAGAGATCAAACCAGAGCATTGTTTCATGAGAGAGGGCAAGGGTGAGAGTGAGAGAGCGTGCGCGCGCGCGCGCGCGCGCGAGAGAGAGAGAGAGAGAGAGAGAGAGAGAGAGAGAGAGAGAGAGAGACAGAGTTGCTGCTTGAGTTGTCTCTCTGCCACCTCTCTGCTCCCTCATCCATCTCACACTGAAGATTAGCTCTAGAAATCTTATATCCTGGCTTAATTTTTGGGCAAGAACACCTTCAAGATAGTGCTGTGCACTTCTGTTGTGGTTTGGATATGACGTGTTTCCCCCAAAAGGGTCACGTGCTCTCAGCTTGGTCCATCAGTGGTGGAACCACTGAGGGGTGAATGGGGGATAATGGCACTAATTGGTCCATGGGTTAATACATTGGTAAGTCTAGTTGAATGGGCTCCTAGGAGGAAGTGGGTGAGTGAGGGTGTGCCTTTGAATGGTATATCCAGTCCCTGGAACCTGGTTTTTTGTTTGTTGTTTTAAACCTCCTGTCTTGCCTAATGAAGACCAATTTGCTTCATCACACGCCCCCATCCTGATGTCTTGCCTCACTGGTCAGGGACCCAGAAGCAATGGTCTAAGGACTGAGACTTCTGAAACCCTGAGACAAAATAAATCTTTATTTCTTTGAGCTGGTTTCATCAACTTTCATTAGCAATAACTAGTTATCTCCTGCCATACTGCTCAAAGCATACATTTAGGTGACTGAATTATTGTAATGTTTACCAAGAGCTTTTCAATGAATGGAGTTAGTGTTCACTGATGATCACTGCTTAGATCTGTTACTTTCTTAGGGTTGCACAAAGATGATACCTGATTTTTTTGCCTTTTAAAATTGGTTAGCTATACAGATTTTTTTGTTTTTGTTTTTGTTTTTCAAGACAGAGTTTCTCTATGTAGCTCTAGCTGTCCTGGAATTTACTCTGTAGACTAGGCTGGCCTTGAACTCACAGAGATCCTCCTACCTCTACCTCCTGAGTGCTGGAATTAAAAGCATGGGCCACCACTATACAAATTTTAAAAAGTAACTTTGCTTCATCAATTACCTGGCTACTCCAAGCTATCATTTGTAGCTAAATGATGAGAAATATTTCATCCATTCCTTTACCAACTTTTAGGATAGCAAGTTGTTTCTCTGGTGTCTAATATGATGATGTGTGGTTGTCTTAATTATGGTTTCTATTGCTGTGAAGAGACACCAAGATCATGACAACTCTCATAAAAGAAAACATTTTCTTGGAGCTGGCTAACAGTTCAAAGGTTTAGCCCATCGTCGTCACGGTGGGAAGCATGGTGGTGTACAGATGGACATGGTTCTGGAGAGGTAGCTGAGAGTTCTATATCTGGATCAGCAGGCAGCGAGAAGAGAGAATGAAAGACACTGGGCTTGGCTTGAGCATCTGAGACCTCAAAGCACACCCCCAGTGACACACTTCCTCCCACAAGACCACACCTCCTAATAGTACCACTATGGGCCCACAGGGTCCATTTTCATTCTAACCACCACAGTGGTAGTCAGAATAATGGCCCCGGGGCTGTTCGCAGTCAAACCCCTGGCCATGGTGAACCTGTTATCTTATACAGCAAAAGAGAGTTTGCTGGTGTGATAAAGTTAAAGACCCTGAGATGGGGAGATGCATTATATGGTCCTGATGGACTCAGGGGAGTCAGTCACAAAGGACAGTATAAAGGGATGCATTATGGGTCAGGGTCAGAGAGTATATGAGGATAGAGCAGACGTCAAAGTCTTGTGGGACCATTAGCCAAGGAATGCAGGCAGCTTAGAAGATTGGGAAAGAAATGATGGGGACTGTTTTAGGACAGGGATTTTGGATGGTTGGCCTCTGGGTGTATAATACATAGACTACAACAGCTGTTCAGTGAGTGTTAAACACACAGCTGGATCAGTTAGGTGGAAGAAACCCCTAACTCATTCTAGACAGTTATGAAGGAGTAAGTGAGCCCAGCTAGCATCCTGCTTTTCCGACTTAAACTGGATTCAGCCAAACTTGGAAAATTTGACAAACAGAGATGCTGAAATCTTCACTAGTCCACAGAACAGTGTACGGTGTTTCATAGCTGTGGTTACAAAACCCAAACACGGCTTCTCTCTGAAGCTGGCCTTGTTTCCCCGTCTTGATGTCTTTGGGTTAAGGTACTCGAGTGCCGTGCATATGACTCGGGATGTCCATTAAGGAGCTGGACTAGCAGGGGTGTATTTCATCTTTTTAAATCAAGTCAGCCTTGGTGGAAGCCTCACTCCATCTGCTTACAGGGTGCTGTAAGAACCCAGAAACCTGAGAATGACGTTTTCTTCACACCAAAGTCCTAATACTTACCTAACTCCAATCTCCATACCATCTCCCATTTCCACAGTCACCTGTCGTATCTGTGGAGGTGCACAGTCTCCACCTGTTTATCATGATGATGTTGATGATGAACAGATACAGGTTTTTTTCCTCCCCACTGACCTATATTGCGCCATGTACTTTACGTACTAAAATTAAGCAAACAATGAGAAACTCTAAACAACAGGAAGCGGCCCCACCCCGTGTCTGATCCAACATTGCAGATTCCCTTTTTTTTTCCCCACTTGCAGAGGTCATGGCCCTGGCCAGCATGGTCATGGATGTGCTCTGAGCAGCCTCAGGAAGTGCAAGCAGATATGTCTCCAGATGTCTCCAGGTCACAGGCCTGCCCTTCTCTGCATCTTCCAGACACTCCTCTAAATGACCTTGTCCTTGGTCACAGCTACTCAAGGTCTCCACTTGGAGAGATGACAGGCTCAGAGCGCAAGTCACAAAGAGGTAGAGAGTGGGAGCAGAAGGGAGGGTATTCTGGTGAAACGAAGGGCTTTGGGACCATAGGGAGAAAGAGCAAACATGCTGAGCACAGCTTTAGACATTGCCGATTTGATTTGATTTTTCAGACGAGGAAACCAAGGCTAAGGTAAGCTGCAGCCTCAGGCAACGGTTGTGCTGTGGGCAGGGAGTCTACTATTTCTTAAACATGACCTTCTTTCCTTTTCATCCCACAGCTCCGTTTCCCTCAAATAGGAAGAAAGAAAGGTGAGGGCTGAGGACAAGGAGATTTCTACCGCTTAGCTTTATGTGAGTGGAGACATCATTGTCACCAAGGCAGACCCCAGGGTTAATGCAATAATTATCCAAAGAAGTTAGTGCTCTTCCTGGTCTGATTTTGTCATCTTTCTGTCACTCATGTGACACTAGGACAGCCAGGCAAGCAAAGGAGGAAGCATGAGTGGCTCTTCTAAGGCAGCGGGTCTCTCAGCACGTGGCCCTCAACAGCAAAGGCAAAGTGTATCACTGAAAATGGGTTTGTGCAGATTCCATGACAGAAGCAGCTCAGATTTCAAATCATTGGCATCCACCCACCCATCCACTCCACCTACGATTTAGTCTTTCTTTCAGAATAAAATTTATTATTGGAGCTCTGGTGCTAGCTATATCCATAAAGCACGGACTGTGTAAAATGACCTGAGTCTGATCCCTAAGACCCACACTTTTATTTTAATAGTTGGGTGTGGTGGTACGTGCTTCCAACCCTAGCACTAGGCAGGAAGAGGCAGACCAAGCCCCGAGGCTTGATGGTCAGCCAACCTAGCAGGTTCCAGGCTATAAAAGGAGACCTTGTTTTTAAAAATATGGTGGATGGCTCCTGAAGAATAGCACCCAAAGTTGTCTTCTGACCTCCACATGAATGTGCACACACATGTACCCATGTGCATGTGGCCTTGACACACAGACACACACAGACACAGACAGACACACAGACAGACACACAGACACACAGACACACACACACACACACACAGAGAGAGAGAGAGAGAGAGAGAGAGAGAGAGAGAGAGAGAGAGAGAGAGAGAGAGAATGTATTGAATGTCTGCTGTGTTCTAGACAAGGTACCTAGTGTTAGCAATAAAGAGATGGGTAAGGCCTTGGAGTCTATGGGAAGTTGGAAATACAGAAAGTACATGATTTCCACAAAACAAAGGATGTGATGATGCAATGGAAGCTATTTAAAGGATGGAGAGTGCAGTGGAAGATGCAGATCTTCTTATGGGTATCTGCAGTTTTCATAAGGAAGAGGAGGCATGATTTTGGTCATTATAGATGAACAGGAATCTCCCAGGCAGATGCATTGACAAAGGCCATGCATGCTTGGCTGTAAGAAGCAAGAATGGCAGACACAAAGGCATAAGAGTAGGAATAGGCCACAGTAGCCCATGACTGAATCAAAAACTATGTGTGTGCATTGGGGCAGGGGACTGTTCGGTCTTGGGTGAGGGTGGAAAGCAACCAGACCACATGGTAAGAACCAGACTAGGAGGCATCACAGACACTCGGGCAAGAAGACTTGAAAGAAGGCACAATCGGTTAGATGCTAACCCCACAGGCATGAGGACCCAAATCTGAATCCCCAGAATCGATGCAAAAGCTGGCTGTGGTCGGGCGTGACAGCGCATACCTATTCCTCAAGCACTTGAGGGATGGAGGCAGGAGGACTCTTGAAGCTCATCATCTAGTCGGTCATTCTGGCCCAATCAGGGAGCTCCTGGCCCCAGTGAGAGACCCTGTCTCAAAACAGAGAGAGGAGTGATGGAGGGGGGCATTTGATGTTGACCTCTGAACCTACCTATACATAAAGTTACTAGTACGAAAATGAAATGTGTCTGATCCCGTAGACTTGGAGAAATGCTGAAGTTCTGCCTAGATTCTAATCTCCACATTGGTATCACTTAGTAAGCTTACCATGTCCAGTTGGGTTCTTTAGAACAGCAGTTTTCAACCTGTGGGTTGTGACCCCTTTGGAGGCTGCCCATCAGATATTCTGCATATCATATACTTACATTATGATCCATAACAGTAGCAAAATTACAGTTATGAGGTAACAATGAAAATAGTTTTATGGTTGGGGGTCACTACAACATGAGGAACTGTATCACAGCATTAGGAAGGTTGAGAACCACTACTCTAGACTGTATTATTCAGATCTGCCAGCTTGTGTGATTAGTGCATATTTATGAAAAGAGTTTGTATTCTATTGGTAGAACATAAGCTTATATAAACTGTACAAATATCTTGCTGGTATACAAAAGACATTTGTCAGAATTGATCCCTAACATCCCAAGTCTCAACAAAACACCTTGAGTGGTCTCGGGGACCCTTGAACATGGCGTCTCCTGTGGTGCAAAGGAGAGGGTTATACTTGCTGACTTGGAAAAGATGGCATGGGAGAGGAGGAATGTGTGGAATTGGAGGTGGGGGAGCCTTCCTGATGACAGGGCTCTTGGACTTTGGCTGCTGTTGAGGTTTCTATTGTCGGCAGGTTCATTTTCCCATGCATGATTGGGGCTCAGGCCCGCTCTCTGTCTCACTTTCTGCTGAAGAACAGACAAGATGATGCAGATGAAGACAAGGGAAGGCAAGTCCCAGGAAAGGAAAGCAGTGAGTGTTGAACATCGCATCAACCTCACAGGCTCACACAAGGATCCTCTTTGTTACAGGACAAATAGTTATGGCTGCAACCACCTGAGACCTTACAAAGACATGCTTGGGATTCTGATAGATGCTGAGCTCTGTGTTCTATTTGGAAGAATAAGACGAGATCAGACAAGATCCTCAACTCTCAGGAATCCTTGCTAAAGAGACTTTGGGATGATGACGCCAGTTCACCCACTCAGCATTGACTATCATATATTCTCCTCATGCTCTGACCACTCCAGCTATCAGGGATGACCCTATCATAGCCTTTCAAGATGGAGTAATAGATTATAATTGCCATCAGCTCAGGTAGAATCTTTGTTCAAAAAACTCTGCCGCTGAGCTACATCCCCAGCTCAGAATGTCTTTAGATCGCTGGCACCCAAGTAATGGAAGACTGGTACCTTAAATATTACCTGGGAGTTCAAAGAAATCCAAAACCCTTGGGCCTTTTCTAGGCTGAGAACACCAGAATCTGTCATCTAATCAGTCTTCAGGTGATTCATATTCATGTTAGAATTGCATGGACACTGTTGGTAATTGGACTGGATGATTCTTTGTTGAGAAGAGAGGACTGTGCCCTGTGTATTGTACAGTGCTTAGCTGCATCCTTGGTCTCTATCCGCTAGATACCAGTAGCATGTCCTCTCCAGTTGTGAAGCTCAGTATTGTAGATGTAACCAACCGTTTTATTAAATAAAAAACACAGAACCAATGCAAGGAAGAAAGCCAAGAGGTCAGAGCTAAGAGCTAAAACCTTACCCTTCCTCCTGAGGTGGTCCGACCTCTCCGAACCAGCCGCACCTCCTGTGTTAAAGTCCTTATATAGAGTTTCTGTTCTGCCTTCTCATTGGTTGTAAACCCAACCACATGACCGCCTCATCACGGCCTGTCTGTATAGACCTCCAGGTGTTCCATGGTTGGTATTGAGATTAAAGGCATGTGTATCCAATGCTGGCTGTATCCCTGAACACACAGAGACTTATCTAACTCTGCCTACCAAGTGCTGGGACTACAAGGGTACGCCACCACTGCCCTGCTTTCCTATGGTTTGCTAATAGCTCTGACCCCCCAGGCAACTTTATTAACATACAAATAACATTTTAGTACAAAAGAAAATATCACCATACAGTATTGCTGAACATCTCCAAATGTCTCCTGATGAGCAAAATCACTCTATCATTGACAATCACTGGGTTAGAGCAGGGTTTCTCACAACATGGCCCCAGCTGCCACCTAAACACACTGGTTTTCGGGGCCACCCTAGGTCTGCTGAGATGCATGGTTTTCCCATGTGCTATAGGTAGTTCTGGGGACATTAAAGGATATAAGAATCATGTGGTCTTGTCCCTAGGGCAGCGGAACATCAGCTGGGAAGTTTGACAGCTGTATACTGTCCCCCACCCGACACCAGTGAAATCAGAGCACTGAAGACCAGGGAGCTGAAAAAACACATCCCAAGCTGAGAACCAGTCAAGACAAACACAGAAGGTGGGATTCATCCAGGCTTAGAGAGGAAGCCAGCAAGGAAGAACCAGATCCCCAAGTTCCCGACTTGCTATTCCAGGGGCCCTGCCCACTAGGAAGATTGAAGGTGACAGTCCCTTCAACTAGTCCTGAGGAATTCCATATCTACAGAGTGTGTGTGTGTGTGTGTGTGTGTGTGTGTGTGTGTGTGTGTGTGTGTGTGGTACATCTTTGATCAATCATGCTGGTTGTGTGCAAAACACTATCATCTCTGAAATGCTCTGTGACATATTCCTAGCAGATTTCACAGTTACGTTTTAAATGATCCGCTCTTTCTCATTTTCTGGATACCAGTGAGGAATTTGGGGCACAGACGCCCTTCTTTTTGTCCACTGTCTCCACCCTCAACACCCTGAGGTCAGAACATGTGTTGATTGCTTTTCCCGGGGCACCGTAGGTGACGTGGTCCTATCAGGAAACACCAGAAATGTCAGCACTCCCAAGAAAATGTATGTCGTGGGTGATAACCCATGTAGTCACTCAAGTACCACAGGACAGAAATAGCTGGAGGAGCTTTGGAAATGCCTTCGGGGAAGATAGGTGGTAAGTGGGCTGCACACACTTTTCTCAGCCTCCTCACATACTGTCCCAAACAAGATCAGAGCTTGAGTCCCAGTGAAAGTAGACATTAGCCATAGAGGACTCTCTTGTTCTGTCAGAACCTGAGCCCAAATGCCACATGGACCACTCTCGAGCTTAGTATTCTCCCAAACATTCTGTGGAGAGGGATTCACATCTTTCCAGTTGTAGAAATTAAGATCCAGAAATACCTTTACCCTTCCTTCCTGTTTCGTTGGCCAGTAGACATATTTTGGATGTTGACAGTTGAAGATCTTAGCCACACAGTGGGTAGGTGGTAATTTTTGCCAGTCCATATGATCAAAGTCAAGATAAACAAATAAAACATCATGTGGGACTGAGCTGGTTATTTATCCCAAACTCTGCAACACAGGGATGGAGTCTGAAAATAATATTTCCTAGCATCTCTTGATAGCTTTGTTACTTCCTGGCATTGGGTGACATGGAACTTCCATCTTGTTTCTGCAACTCTTACAGTAGCAATAGAGAGCTCTAGCCCTCATGGTTTGTGGGGATTTGAGAACACGTTGTGTTCTTTACATTACACTACACCTGGTCTCACCCATCTAGGGACAGTAGGACCCCAAGTCTCAACGTTTCCCATAACCAACCGTGTTCTTGCCACACTTAGATGTTTAAGCACTATTTCGGGCCCTTGCAGAGGCCCTGGCCACACAAATGTGGCAGGTGCTTGGTGGTCAGCTTATGCCCCGCTTTGCCAAAGTTCTAGATCCTGGAAGCCCCACTTACTCCATTTTGTTCCTCAGACATAGTCATGGCTTCCCGAATAAGCTCCATACCAATTTTGGAAAAATCTTACTAGTTTTTCTAAGGCCGTCTAACTGGTATTAAATAACTTTAATGTGAATAACCTTCTAGGTTCTGACTAGACTTTGACTGAGTTAAGGAAACCAAACTTGGGGCAGGCTTTCTTAAGAAAGCTACGAAACTGAGAGTTGGACAATGAGGAGGCGGAATCCAGGTGACGGAGGAGGAAGAGTGGCAAGACAGAGGAAAAACATGAGCCACATTCCAGCAGCCTGAGGGCACTTGCTGCAGTATGAAGTCACTTCCTGTCGTGTGAGGGCACTTCCTGTAGTGTGAACATACTTCCTCATTACTGGAACAGGGTATGGGGTGGGGAAGCATTGAAGTGTTGGAAGGGTATGTGAGGCAGGCTGTACCTTAGAGGGCCTTGGACTTCTGCGCAGCTGTTCAGTGTGTCCTTCTAAGCGGCACCATCCCATGCATGTCTTTCAAAAGTGGGATCACCCCTGCATGTGCAACACGGATGGATAGCAGAGACTGGGCCTTCTGTGCACATGATTGGACCACTGCCTACATACTACTCCTTTGTCCCATGGGGAAAAGGACTGTCCCTCACATTCTCTAGAAGGGTGTGAACCCCCCAATTCCTCATCCAAATATCTGCTCCCCACCACCAACACACGTGCAGTGATTGCCACTGGCTTGAAATGCTGGGCTGTTCTGGGAGTTGGATTCTCAGCATTCCATTGCCTGAGAAGTGTGTGCTGACTGTCTGGAGGTGACTGACCACCCCTCCGAATTGTTCTCTTTGCACACAGAGACAGCCACTTCATTGCTTGTGGCTTTTACTAGAAGACCAGGGGACACTTGTTCACTGAAACCTCCCAACCCAGTGAGGCAGCAGATAAGATGGCTTCATCCTGGCCTGTCACTTGTCCAAAAGCTCCTGAGGTCACCATGATACCTACCACCTCATGCAAAATGCCTTCGGGAAGCTGGTCCTGACTAGTGGCCACGGTCCCTACCTGTCTCATTGCTCTTTCCTCCAGACTCATTCTTCTCTCCCCTCTCTTCCTGCATAGCAGAACCATCCAGAAAAATCAAAACCAAGTTAAACTCACCCTCAGTTTGTATAAACTGGGCTCACGAGGTCCCATCTTCAGAGGGAAACACTGCTTGGGGCTGTAGAAATGATCTTCCTTTTGGTGAAACTGGGTAGGGTAGCAGAATGTTGTAGGGACTAGGGTCTTTCCACCATGCCCTCGAAACCAAAGCTGGATGCTCTTAGTTTGGGCCTGCCATGTCCTGCCTCCCCAGCCTTCAGCCTCCATCCTCCAATCAGGCTGACGGTGGAGACTCAAATGACTTTCTGATGACTCCCGTGTGCCCCGTCTTGCTGTGATTTTTTTTTTTAATTTCTCTATGGAAGATCTTTATGGCCTGTGGCTCTGGTCACTACAGGACCAAAAAGACAATGGATTTATGGCAAGTCTGGAGAGCGACAATCCAAGGATGCATTTCCCAAGCCTTTTGTTGGTAATTTATTTTTAAATGATCTTTCTATTATTTATGGGTCTCAGTGACTCTGATGGCCCTAGTGAACTGCCTCTTAGTAGACTAGCCAAACTCTCCTGATTAAAAGAAAACGATTGCATTGCACCATAGGGAAGACCCAGAATGCCCCTGATATAGCTAATGCCTTGACTCCCTTTTGTCCTTGAAGAGCAACTCTGCTCAGGGACACTCAGGTCTCTGAATGCACAGAGGTCACACCTTCTTCTGGCTCTTCAGTGACTCACAGCACAAAGGCCTGCCCTCAGTTTGAATTCTGAATGGTAAGGTTCATGACACCCACCATGTATGCTTGAAGCAGGAGAAGAGGAATTGCAGAAAACATCTGGCCCTTGTGTACTCAATAAACACTACCTATGGGACTATTATTCCTTTCTTTACTGTGCTCACGGCTCCCCTTTGGGAATATACAGGCCGGGACCTAGGATGGAAAGATTTTCATTTTCACGTGGGTTTGAAGCTTTTGTAATATGAATGCAGACAATAAACCCACTTGGAGTTCTGAGCCCTGATGTTCCAATTCCATCAGAAGGTAGCCAGGCGAGCAAAGATGGCGATTTATTCTCCCCCAGAAGCAAAGATCGGCCTCCACTCCGGCATAATTACAGTTAGCAGGGCCTTGTCTGAGGCTGATGATTCTCCCAAGTACACAACTGTCTATTGTTCTCCTGCAGCTTGTTTCCATGGTGATCTAATTAAAGCAGCATCGGATGCTGCCAGCCCAAAGGTAGGGGCTGTGTATACGTCTCCTAGTAGTGGTGGGGGTGGGGGGTGGGCACACATCTTACTACTCCTGAGGGCTTTCCAAATTCTGAATGGGAGCTGGCAGTTCAGGATACGACTTAGAAAGTGCCTTCATTTTAGAAAGGGGGCAATTAAGTGTTACTGTCTCTGTGATGTTTGAGGGGAAGGTGGTGAGCCAGGTACAGAAGCCTTTGTGACCTCCAGCAAGTTGGGTACAATGTTTCATTCTCAGGTCCCTCACAGATAACTGGGGTGACAATATCTGTCTCCCAGAGAAAAGAAAAGGCCGTGAAAGCACCCGGACAGAATGCAAGGGAGGAGGCTTTGCGTCCCTACATTTCTGTTGTGTTTATTTACAGAAGTATGAAGAGAGAGGGGTTATGGGGAAGAAGCCTGAGTCTTGCCTGGTTGGTTAAGGTCTAGATTATGGCCTCGAGACTGGCAGTAAATGAAATCCATGGATTTCTTACCTAGTATGTATGATGGAGACAAAGCCATCCGTTCACATGACAACGAGCATGCCGTGTGAATTTGTGTGACTTGCCCGACACACAATAGCCTCTTGGTAAATGCAGGACAATGGGAAGACCTTCCAGGGCTCTCAGTACAGGGCCCAGTTGCCAGCATGGTGCTCTGACCGGGCCTGTGATGCAGTGATGAAGAGCATGGATTTGGAGGCGTGCTTAGAGTTCATATTACTGTATTCAGTGTGACACAGTTAATTTCTTCATGCTCCCAGTCCTGTCTCCAAATTGTGTAGAATCCCAGGTTAGCCTGCTCCTGATGTCTGTCAGTGCTTAGAGTACAATGAGCCCCTTCGGGATACAGCATCCCACGCCTTCAGCTCTGGTCACCTTTCTAAAGAATGAGAGGTTACTCAGTGCCGACATAGACACGTGTCATCTTCTGGCATCCTAACATCCGCTCTACAATGTGAGTAGCATCCATCCTCCTCCCGTTCATAAGAAGGATAGCCACAGATTTGGAGAGGTAAGGTGCCTCACCCAAGGTAGCTCTGCTCGTAAGTGGACCAGGGATGGAGCATCACTTTGCCCCAACCCTGTGGCTATTCTGAACCCCTCTACTGTGCTGCCACTCACTGGAACGTTGGGTCCTTCCACTTCCTTCGAAACAGGGTTTCATCATATGGTCCATTTAAGTACAGATGTGAACAGACGTTCATTACATGGATTCTTCTTGGGGAGCCATAAATACACATCTCTTCACCCCCCCGATAGGGCACCAATTGCAGACCAAAGTAACCTTTCCTCCAGAGTCCAACTTGGGAAACCAGTGAATTCCTTTTCGAGTGTGGGTGGAAGATGACACCCAAGAGCGTGAGTGACTCCCAGACAGCTGCGTCACTAACACATCTCACCCCAGCATGGATGAATGAAACCTTCCCCACAGCTATATGAATGGAGTGTCCCCTTCAGCTAACCTTCTAAACTCCGTATCTCGCAGCCCATACTGAGAGACTCCATGAGGAGGCAGAATTTTATTCAGCTGTCAGGGTGTGTGTGTGTACACATCTGTGCAGGAGAGACATCCTGGAATCTCAAATACAGGTCTTTTGACTCTGACTCTGCCCAATCCTTCCTTCTATGAAGGAAGGCCAGCAGTGCTGATCTTCAGGGGCTCTTCTCACGGCTCCTCTGTTAAAAATGACAATGGCTGTTACACTCAGAGGACCGCTTTTCATCATGACAGGTTCAGGGAAAGACAATGCCTAATATGATATCCAGTGGTTATATAATAGAGAGGAAAGGCCCCCATGTTGACTTTCCCTAAATTCAAGGACGAGTGTTCTCCTCGTCCACTGCCTTAAACTGGAAATGCCATGTCTGATGTTAGCAAGTGATTCAGTTAGCCACCTGCCAATGTCTCCCTCCCTGCGCCTCTCCTCAGGACTTCCTCCAGCATTCCTCGAGTCCTGTGTGAGCTGGCCAGTGAACATGTGCTCCTGATTATTTCCCGAGCTCATCAAAGGCCCGCTCTCTTGCCTTGTAGCCAGAACAGCTCAACACCTCATCCACCCACCACAGCCCTTACTTCCTTTTTTTATGAAGATTGGGGAGCAAAATCATTTCAAAGGCTACCAATTAAATGAACCCTGCCAAGTCTGTAACCACAGTTCACCTTTGGAGAGCCAGCGAGTTACAACCTCTGTAACGGACAGGCCAGCACATGTGGTTCCTACCCCCCTAAGACACTGACTGCTTCCCCTCCATTTCTGATGCCCAGTATTCTTCCAGGCCATGTAAGGGATGAGGGCATTGGCTCTACCTGGCCTATTTCTCACTAGAGTCTGCTAATCACACGTTAGCTGTAGACCCACAAGCCAGGGCAAGCTCATATCCCTAGAGTGGTATTGACTTTTATAGGTGGAAGACTGAAACTTTTACCTTTGATTGTTTGTGTAAGCCCAATTGCCCTCTGGATAGCTTCTGAGTCTTCTCTAACCCTTCACTCCAACACCACAGGCCCCCAGTTCAAGCTTCAATGTCTCCATTCTAAGATGTGACAATAGTCCCCTAAGTGACCTTTTTCTTCTACTGCCGTCTCTAGCCTCAATTTACCCTTTACATGGTCACCTAAAGGGTTTTCTGGGTTACTGAAATCCAAGACACTTAAATTCTGTCAGTGGCTCCCTGTTGTCTGTGACATAAATCATCTTGGGCTCCAGTGCTAGCATCTGTGATGCTCTTAGCCCAGTTTCTGTGGCTGTTACTTCCTAACTTGACCTCTGACCTAGCAGCACCAAGCAGCATGTTACCTGTGGATGCCAAGCCCTTTCATGCCTTCGTTCCTTGCTCACACCATCTGCTTTGCCTAGGATACCCTTCCGAGTTCTTCACAATACAAGTTCTATTTACTCTCTGATACACAGCCCAGTCACCCAAGTTCATGGCCTCCCTTTTGGGCTTCTGTGTTGGGAGGTTTCTTTCTGCATAGTACTTTTCTTATACCCTAATGATCGGATGTCTCATTTTTTCATTTCTGGTAGGCTGATGGACTTCTGTGAGTAGGCTGTATTTCTTAATTTTTTTTTTTTGTAGTTCTGATGTCTTATTCAGTTACTGGCTTAGAGTAGTCACTCAATAAAAGCCTGCTGAATTGATCCAGCCCTGAGATGTCTCAGGTCAAAAGGAACAGCTGGCACTCTGGGAATGAGATATTTAGCCCTTTGAGATCATCTATGTGTTTGACTAACCTTGAATATAAAAAGCCAAAGAAGGAACTCATTTGTCTCTGGAAAACAGGGAGGTTGACAGGATCTTTCTCCCTGTCCCTGTCCGTCCATCCATCCATCTGTTCGTCTGTCCATCCCCCCTCTTTTGTGTATATCTGTTCATCATCTTAGCCTTAAACCAAGAAAGAGCTGGTGAGCCTTGCAGGATCTAGATCCTATGAGTTAGTCATATCTCAAGGTTGGAAGCAGCATCTTCAACATTCTTATTCCTTGCCACAGGAATGCCAAAGCAAGAGACACCATTCTCCGAGGGTGCCATATTGGGAACTGAACTCAGTAAAACCATCCCAGAGTGAGCGTCTGTGTTGAGTGCAGGACAGGGACCATCTTGGGGAAGTAAGAATAAATGATCCCTGACCTTTGCTCATAAAAGTTGGTAGTTAGGTACAAGATAGGCTAGTTCATGGTTAGGTGGCAGGGATAATAATAATCCCTGGGGACAACACTATCACTCAAAGAAATCCCATGGGCTACAGGAATGTCTCTTCATCTAGCTGTATGGTCTAGAAGAGGGTACTCCTGAATTCATTTTCAAAGAACCACTAGAATAAACCAAGGGCATTGGACAAAGGAACTGCTGTCAGTTGGCCAGTTTGTAAGCTTCAACGAACCACTGTGTTGTGCTACTTAGAGAGGCTTCAGGTCATGTAGGCCATGGCCACTCCATGTTGACTGCCACAGAGAGAGCGGGTCTTGAGGCATTTTCCTGGACCTCTTGGAGATTTCTGAGTAGCCTGGCCTTCTGCTCCGCTCTGCAGCAGGGTCCTTGCCAATGTTCTTCCTTCTAGACACTCCTTACGGACCATTGCTCCTAAAGCAAGGGCACAGTGGAAATATTGTGCAGATGTGTCTGCTTGTAGGCAATGTGAATTGCTGTGTTGTTGGGTTCTGCAGTTAGCTGATTTTTTTACTTTGATTGAGTCCCCCTATATCTCTGAGCCTTAGTTTCCCACTATACACTCCATATTCTGACTTCAATGGCCCTGGGGAAAATTTGCTATGAATCTCCTTCTGTTGAGGTTTTATGCAAAAAAGATCTCTCACTGTACTGGCAAAGTCTCAGTTTGGAGGTGGAAAGTGTGTGAAATTTTAAACGTGGTGTGTTAGAAGGGGGGCAGCTACTCCTGGGCTTCCTGTGTGGGGCAGGCAGGGCTGTGGTTCATTGGTGCATTGCATCTTGGACGGCCATTGCAGACACAAAGCCTCAGAATTACCCTGCAATGCACACAGGTCATGAAGTAATAAAACGCCTTTTAAAATGTCATCCGCCGCACTGCAGATTCCAACTAATAAATCCCCGTGACCTAGAGGTACCTGGGGGTCAAGCATTTGCAATATGGCCCCTGGAGCTGCCCTGTTCCCTGGAAGATGAGCTGGCTTTATGAGTTTGTTGTTTGATGGTTGCCATGGAGGCCAGCACATTGATGCAGGTGGAGGCGGAGACACGGGGCCTTGGCAATGTCTTCTCATTAATCTCGTGTTCCTAGGGAATCATTTTTTCAGAACTCAAATTTTTTTTTTTTTTTTTGAGGGGGAGTAGGAATAGAGACTCTCCAGGGACCAGCTCTATAATCTGTCAAGGAGTGTGGTTACCATCTAGGCCAGGGGTCTGGGATGCAGGCTTTGACTCAGTCTTCAGAGAGCAGAGGGAGAGGAGGGCTACTGACAGCCACAGAGAGAAGACGGACAGAGACAGGCACTTCTGCCAAGGAAGGATGCTGAGTCAGGACATCTCTTCCATCCCCATGAATATCTCAGCATTTCCTGGAAGTGGGCACCAGGGAAGCTTTGGCAGCTGGTGACTTTAAGATGCCAGCAGATCTTCGTGCGCTCTCAGGACTTCCCGAGGAGTGTGCAGGGCTGGCATTTTCTTGGGTTTCCAGGCTGAGTTTGTGGGGGCTCTTTCTCCAGCTGTCATGCCCTTCCGATTCTGCTACCAGTACAAGGGGTATTTATTCCCTCTATAGAGGTCAGTCTTCTCACAAAGGGCGGAGTAAGGCCATCCCTCTCATTTTATGGATGAGCAAGTGATGGCTTGGAAAGTGGAGGAGGACCAGTGGAAGCCGGCTTGGAAAGAGATCAAGCTTTGGGTGGCCCATAAGGGACCGATTGTCTCTGCCTGGGAGGGCGGAGAAACCATCCCAGGAGCTGGCATCCTGAGGGATCTGGGGATCCTGGAGCAGAGGGTTTCTGTGATCTCACTTGGGGACTGATGCTTCCTGGCCAAGGCATTCCACGTAGAATTTCTCATCAAATCACCGTTGTAGGGTGCTCCTGAATGAACCCTCAGAAGGTAAGTCCTTACGCTACTGCTGTTTCTCTCCCAGCTTGCGCCTTGCTGAGGTCCCAGGCCATGTTCTATTTTCCCATGCAATATCTCACTCTTCTGATGTGTCTGTCATGTTATTCTCTTCTTGTTCCCCCTTCTCATATTCTAGAGAATCCACTTCCCAGAGCCTAGCCGTCTACTATCCCAGACTCTCTGATCTTCTTGCCATACTCAACTATCAAACAATAGTAACTCCAATAGTATGAGGTACATAATAACCATATATGATATAATAATTTATTCATCACATATAATTGATACATAAACAGTTTCCTCTTCTGCCTTTACATCGTCCTCATATAGTGAATTCTCAGCTTCGGCCTTGCTCTTGTTGCATAGAATACCATATCTTGACCAGTGCCTGATAAGTTGCATGGAATGCCAGGTCTCAATTGATTGGCATTGTCATGAAAGCAAGAAAAAGAAAGGGAAGGCTGACCACACCTTGGTGCTTGATGGTGTGATTGGGTCATTGTAGTGCTTTTTGATGACAGTAAAACATACTGGAATAAGCCTCCTACTGGTACCCATTATTTCAATCTAATGAATTCTCAGAGATGGGAAACTCTATGTATTGGAACTCTTGTGTTATGCGATTCTGAAAATGGCCAGTATCTGCATATGCAACACGGCAAAGCATCCCCCTGTGTGCATTCTGCCTTGATTTACCTTTGTTCTGCTCACAGCCTTTTTTTTTGTTGTTTGTTTTGTTTTGTTTTAAGGCAGGGTCTCACTATGTAGCTCAGCTGTCCTGGAGCTCACTATGTAGACCAGGCTGGCTTTGAACTCAAGGAGATCTGTCTGCTCTGGCCTCCTGAGTCTGGGACTTAAAGGCATGCACCTGCAGTTGAAATATCAGCTTATGTAAGGTCCAAGTCTCTGGTTTCCCGTGGGCCCGGGATTCCTGGAAATGGTGCAAGCTTCGTCCACTCTGAAGCCCCCCCTTCATTGCTACTACAAAAAAAAAAAACAAAAAAAAAAAAAAAAAAAACAAAAGCAAAAACAAAAACACAAAAACAAAAAACCAGAAGGCATGAGTGACACCCTTGCCTTTTCCTAGTGTGAAAGACTGGGTGTGGGTGGGGGCTGTACTGCCATCTCTGTGTAAATGTCACGGATGAAGGCAGACTTTGCCACAGGGAAGTATTGATGAGGATTAAAAATAATGACCCAGTTAATTAATGATGCAGTTTACCAGGGTTCCAGGAGAAGTCCTCTGGACCTTTCATTCACAACAGGAAGAGGGAGTGGCTGAGAAGGCTGGTGCTCCCAGCTTGCACACTGGGACGTCTAGAAGCACAGGTGATGGTGGCTCTGTCTCCTCTATGATTCTGGCCTGGTGGCCATTGGTCACACTTCACCCCAAGTCTGGCTCCAGCCGTGTGGCTTCCTCATCTCCAGTGATCATGGTCATGACAAACCACACTTGCCCACTCTTCATTTCTGAATTCTCCATATTTCAATCCTTTATTTCATATCCATACTATGAGCTTCCTCATTTTACTCGGCTTCTCCTGGACATTCTCCTAGAATCAGATCATTCTACCCTCATGGCAGAGCCACCTTTATCTCCTGCACCAGAGGCTAAAGGTCCCTCTATGGAGAAAGGTCAGTGGAGACTGGACCATAGCAAGTAATGGACAGTCAGAGCTTTCCATTAAGTACCTACTATGTGTCAGAGTCTATGATAAGCCCTTTACAAACAGTCATCCTCCACCAATGTAAATACCTACGCCCGATGACAAGAAACAGAGTTACACACAGTCACCTTCTACCCTATACAGACTATAGGAGCTCTGAGTGTGGTGAGGCTGGTTTGGACCCAGATCTGTATGGCTTCTGAGAGCCCCGTTTTTTGTATTTATAGCTACACAGAACAGGACAGTTTGGTGGACGGGTCACACAGGAATGCACCTGCTATCTCCCAAGGCCACCTTTTCTTATGGGGCTGCTCACCCCTGAGAGGTGGTTGTGATCTTCCGGTCTCCTGTGGTCATGAATTTAGGTGAAATCAATAGAAGCTTGTTTCGGCTTCTGATTCTGAGGTTCACAGAGTCCCATTCTTTCTCCGGTGAATGAACCAGCTCTGTGGTTCAGGTTCCTTCTCTCCTCGAAGCCTCTACACCTCTCTAATGCACCCTGGAAGCCAGCGTTGTCAGTAAGGCACAGCATAGCATTGCTTCACATCACCTGGGCTCCAGGCTCTTAGGCTAGATTGACAGTCTGTCCTGGTTTCCAGCAGACTCACCCAGGTGGGACCCCTGGCGGCTTGAATACTCCAGAAGGGTCCCCCAAAGACAGGCCCCACAAGGGGAGCTTTTGGCGGGCCTGATTGCATGACAAACACCACGCATATTGAAACACTCTGGCAGTTTCCCGGTGTTCCCAGTCAAAGGCCTGACCCCTTTTGACCTCAAACATCTTATTAAAGCCCCGAGAGCCCCAGCCTCGGCGAGGGAGAGAACCAGCAATCCCTGGACTCATTCTCTCCCCTAATTCATTCAAGTAAGCCCGGCTGAGTGGGGCTTGGGCCTTTGATGTTAAAGGCCCCTAATTGGAAGGAAGTGAAGTGTTAGCCTGTCAGCCTTTTAGTCTCTCATCAAATACTTTAAGAGGTATCCACACAGTGCGTTCTCACACTGGTGCCGACCAAGCGCGGGGTGCACTGCTTTTTGTTAAAACTGTTTAAACTTTGCATCTGTCTAACATAAAGTTCACTACACATGTCACAGTTCCTGGTGGGTTCTCTCTCCCTGCCCTCCTCCGGTCCCTTCCCTCGGGTCCCGGGGTTGGGGGGGGTGGGGGTGGGCTTGTCTCGCAGCCCGCAGCTCACCCACAGGAGAGGAAGGTGGCGGCAGGAGCTAATTACCGACCCCAGACACAGGCCTGCAAGCTCCTGGTTGGGGCCTCTCCCGTGGAGCCCCTTTGATCTCCCTGTTTGGGATTGTGTCAACCCCCAGGAATGTGGCTCCCCCCCCCCCCCAGCATCCCCCAGTGTAACCCTTTAGTGTCGCCTCTTCATTTCACAACCAGCACCCCTGAAGCCCTGAAAGGGAAAGTGACTTGCTCAGGGTTTTTTTTTTCCTCTTTCCTTCAGGGAGCTGGTAGCAGCATCGGGTCCATAAGCTTCTGACCCCAGAGAAGGGGACAGATGCTGCACGCATCTCTTTGCCTCTCTTCCGTCAATGGAGGTGGTGGCCTGAGCGGCTGCAATTTGAGAAATAGAATTTACATATAATCCCTAGAGTCGTGGACAATAGGCTGGATTAAGTCAACCCCCCCCTCCTAGGGGGTGAGAGGGGGCCATGGTGGCAGAGGGCAAAGCCTGAGGGGGCAAAATGGTAGAAATGGTTCTTGTCCTCACGGGAGTGACTCCTAACTGGGAGAGAAGGCATGCTGGCTGGCACACGTGGTTTTGCACCACCGAGAAGGCAAAGGAAGGGTAAAAGAATTCGTGTAAAACAGAACGGGGAAACAGCCACAGAACCTTTGGTCAGCAAAGCCCCTGGGGGTAGAGCAGGGAGAGTATAGCGCCCCCCCTCCCCAACCCCGCAACGAGGGCTAGAAAGGGAAATTGGCTGCATCCTTCAGGGCAAAGACAGGGAGGCTAGGAGTGGTGAGAGCAGGTGGAAGAGGAGAGTAGACATCTCTCTACAAAGCCTCTGATACCTGGAGGCATTTGAATAGCAGGATTTTGCAGGGCTCTCACACTGGCAACAAGTTCCCCTATGTTTCTGCTGGGGAAGGAATGCAGGCCCAGGGGCAGGGGCTGCCTATGAGGGACACGGGGCTTCTGACTTGCTTTGGACCAATGTGGTGATGGTTAAGTTTCTGACTCTCTCAGCGTTGGTGCAGAGATCAGGAAATGTCTACCTCACAAGGCTCTTGGAGGTCTCTGCAGGAGCCACTGCGATAGAGGAACAGACACCACTATCTGATACATGCCACATAAATAAACGTATTTTTCTCATTTTGACTTTCGGCAATTGAACTCTGAAAAGCCAAAAATTGAAGCAACCCAACTTTATTTCGTTCATTCTTGGTCCTGGGTTTCCTTCTTTTGATTGATAAATGCAAGTGAATTGATGGCTGTTTGGAGAAACCCATTCACTTACTCCTTTACTGAAATCATACTCACTGCTCTCCTGCTTTAGGCCAGAGTGGAGAACCTCACATCCCGTGTTTTCATGTCATTTGTCTTCTGTAAAACAGAAAAAAAAAGTAGAGGAGGGAAGAGCTGACATCTGCTTTGCTCTGTTTTGGTTTGGTTTATTTGTTTGTTTATTGTTGAGACAGGGTCTCAAGCAGCCCAGGCTGGCCTTGAACTTGTAGCAATCCTCCTGCCTCAACCTCTCAAGTGCTTAGAGGCGTGCGCTGTCATGCCTAGCCAAATGATAATATCTGTTGTTTTAAGTATGGGGATTAAAAATGGTCAGAGGGGGCCATGATGCCCATCAGGGGTCTTTGATCACACGATGGTGTTAGACAGATTGTGCCTAACCGATACAATCCGAACACTTGTTCGTCGTTTCCATTTTAGACGCCATTTGTGCCTTGTGTCAACAGTGGGGCTACTCCATGGTTAGGAAGCCTGCGTTTGACTAGACACTTTCCAGGCACAAAGTAGGGTGGTGAACTGGGATAGATGGGCCTTGAGAACCAACCTTCAGCAGCAAAGCCCTCAACTCAGGTATGTGGTGGAAGACACTGCGGCGTTTGAGGACTGAATTAGACTTGGTTACACTCGCCTCTGAGATCCAACAGCCTAAGCATTTCCTTACAAGCAGAGAAGGGAAGAGTCCTAGCAGGAAAGGGTGGCCTGACCTAAGCAAACCCCAGGCCAGCCCAGCAGACCCTTTTACCTTGCGTACCTTTACCTTAGGGGATCCGATGGTGTCTACCAGAAGAAATCCGTGGGCAAAGCTACTGTTGGAGGAACAGTTGTAATACTCAGGTGGGGGCCAGGGAGCCAGAGCCTCCACATGTGCATGTATTTTTCAGTCCCCTAAGTCCTCTGAGTATTTCTAAAATGAAGCAATTAGAATAGATTAGCCTGAAGATCTGTTCCAGAGTGAACGCTTCATGATATTACTCGGGCACCAGCACACATGGAAGAGTTTAATTATCATTATTAAATATGATAGTCCCCAGGTTGCCAAGTATTTGAATAACAACAGAAAGACAGGATTTTTTTTTTCTTTCTGAAGTCTGTCTTTATAAAGCTCCCCCATCATCTTCCCCTTGTTAGGCATCATCTGGATGTTTCATGTCAGTGGAATCCAACTCCGTCAGGTTCTGGTGAGGGTCCAGGGAAGTCTGCATTCTCACCTATCCCAAGTGAGGAAATCGAGGCAGAGAGAAGAACCCGCCTCAAGTCTAATAGCCCAGGGGGCGCTGACACCAGGTGTCCTGAGTCTGGTGCCCAGCTGGCCATCTCACAGGCCATCTAGAATCCTGATGAAAATCCACCGCTGTCATGTGGAAGCAGAGGGCCGCTGCTTTCTTTTTTTTTTTTCATCCATTTGAATGTTACAAACAAACAATACCAGGAGTTACTCTTTTTTTTTAAGGTGGTACCTAGTGACTGTGAGGAAGGTCAATGCTGTTCTTGCAGTTCTGATTGCATGGAAATACCTTAATCTCACCAAGTCAATTCACTAGTAGCATCTAAGACTTTAATCGACTAAAATTTTGGTGCTAAGGCAAAAGCAAACAAACTATTCTAAAATGAGAATCCGTTTCTAATCAACTTGACTCCCACTTTAAGATACTTTCACTAGAATCTTCTTTGGCCTCTTTCTAATTGTCTAATTAATGCAATATTAAATTGACACCACGCAAATGGGAGCTGGATTGTGTGCTAACAGTTTGGGCAAGCTGAGAAGAAGTGTAATTTCTGCACGTAAGCCAGATGGGAGGAGGGGACAGGAAGAGCTCTGTGCATGCTAATTTGCAGTTTGACGGACTCTCTTTGTAAAAATAAACATTTCTGCAGAAGTCCAAGGAAAGCAAATGCCATCCGCTTCACATCACACAATGACTACTTGGAGATAGCGAAACATGCTCATTTCCAACTGTGTTTTCAAGTGTCACATGGAGCTAAAGCAGAGAAATCCGCTTCTTTATACTATGGCTGCCATATTGGCTGCTGGCAGCAGAGACTTGAGCTGAGCTAAGAGGTACACGTAGCATTGTGTTGGGAGGAAATGCTCCTGAGTTCCTTGTCCTGGGACTCATCAGAGATCCATAGGACTGGGCAGTCCTCTCAGTTATCACATTTGGCAGATACAGGCATGCCACTGGTCACAGTTTGGGATGATACATTCTTTAGGGCATCCTCTTCTGTCAGTCCTTCAACACCTAGTCTGATGGAGAGGGAAGAGTTTACAGGAGAGGCATTAGTGGAATGAAGAGTACTCAGTAGGGCCAATGAGTAGCATAGGGTTCATCACTAGAAGAGGCAGACATGGGGACATGCTATCTAGATCATCCAAGGAAGCTCTTGCTGACAGTTATTGGGAATGAGACCAAAGGACACCTCTAGCTACTTGAAGGGCTGCTGCAGCTGCAAAGACCTGCTTCATGCCAGGGTTACACCTTTCTAGGAAGCTCTATCAGGTGCCCATGCTAGGCAAGAGAAACATGGAGATCCAGCCATGTTATGTCAGCATTGGATGCTCTGAGAGACAGTACGTCCCACTGTATCATCTTCATATGCCCATATTGCCTCCTTTCCTTTGAAAGCACCACTCTCTAAGAAAATATCTTGCTTTCTGAACACCTTCTCGGTGTCAGCTTCCAGGATATTCAAGACATTTCTGGTCTTTTAGCCCCTACCTTCTTTTTCCTGTAAGCATTAGTGATAAGATCCCATAAAATAATCTCTGCAGAGCATGCTTATATAGTAGAGAGCTGAGACTATTTGGTCTTGTTTAGGACTTTAAGCACTTTGGGGGCGTGGTCTGGGAGCCTCAGGGGTGGACTTCTTTGGACCTGTGCACCATTTGATTGGACCCCTGGAGTAGCAGAGACCAGGGACTGGGTGTCAGCAGTGTCATGAATTAAGTCCTTATACTGGGGTGTTAAGCAGATTGCTCTGAGTAGAAGCCTCTGGGGGATGCAAGCAGATGAATCTAGATAGCCCAGGCAATTGCTTCTAAATGAATTGAATTAAGCCCAAAGGCCAATTCAAAGCTGAAAAATAGCCTGGGGTTGGGAGTTGTATTTCCAAAGAAAACAAAAACCAAACCAAACCAAACCAAACAGCCTATTTTCTCTTGGGACCAGTAGATCCCTCTGAAATGGGATCTAATCCAGAGCCAACTGTTTTCCTAGAAGGAGATAGAGACAATCACAAAACCCCTAGCAGACATCATGGGCTACTACATCACAACTTCAAAATGCCCTGCATAAGTGGTTCGGGGAGATCAACCCCCTCTCATCTCAAGTGACACAAGGAACCGATTTAAGGAGCCCTGGTTAGAGAATTCAACATAGCCATCCATAAGGAATGAAAGCCCATAAGGAATGAAAGCCGTCACACCCAGATGGTTCACTAGGACAAGCGGAGGCCCTCACCAGAACGCAAGAAGGAAATGCCATAGCTCAATATTTACATGAAGCTAATTGTTATTTGGGCTTTATCCGTGGCTTCGAGAGATGGCTCCTAATGAATCCTGAAGTGTCTAGGCTACCACTGCCATGGCAGAGCTTCAGACCCAGAGGCAGAGGAAGTTTGTTAACTTTGCCAGAAACTGGCAAAGCAGGAATTATTAGAAAACATACTGGCATCTGGTGATTAGAGCAGAGAGGGCCCTAAATTGAAAACAGGAGACCAAAAAAAAAAAAAAAAAAAAAAAACACTGTGGACTTTTTCTACAAACCACAGGGTAGGATGCAATTTCAGCTGAACTGAAACCAGCAAGACTTAAGAATGGAAGGGAGATGAAAGATAACGCATTCAAGGACGTTTCAGTGGTCCTGATTGGACACTTGATGGTCCATTAGAATTCTTGGAAAGTATAAAAGGCAAAGTAGGTTGTTGCCGATTACCACAGGTCATCAGGCACACACCCTCTGGTCTGCCTTCCTGGTGGCCATTTGGTGGACTGGATCTCCGTTTTCTTAGCGACTCATCAGAGAACCATGGAATGCTAGAAGGATGGGTAGGGGTGAGGGGGTGGGACTCAAAGATGCTTCTACGTCACCGATGAGGAAACTGGAATCTGAAGGGATGGGCTTCGCCCAAGTCCATCCAGCTCCCTGCTGCCATGTGCGTACCAGGCTTCCTCCTTTTAAATCCATAGTTCTTAGGGGATTCAAGAAAACGGGCCAAGTGCTTCTTATGATGTACCTAAGTCCTCTCCAGTGTCACAGTATACCATGCAGAAGCTAGGGTCTTCCTGGGTTTAGGAACAGTAACTACAGCCTGTCCTGCAGCCTCCATACTGGGCAATCCCACTGAGCCTCCGCTGAGGATGCTCCCAGGTCAGATAGGTCCTTTTAGAGCATACTTGTTTGGTTTGGTTTTGTCATCAATGTCACTACTCTGGTTGGTATTTTGGGGAGAGCACAGCAGGTTAAGAAGAAGATTGAGCCCTTTTGTGTAGCCAAGAGTAAAATAGTGTAACACCCTCTTGCACAGGTGTGGAAAAATTGAAACATTCATGTCTTGCTGGTAGGAATTTTAAATGGTGCAATACCATGAAAATAATTCTACTGTTCTTTTAAAAAATGAATGTGGAATTACTGTGTGATTCAGCAGGCTCGGGTCTACATTCAGACCCCAAATAAATGAAAGCAGGCGCTTGATGAGGTATTTGTACATCTGTGTTTCATAGCAGGATTTTTTTTTTCATTATAGCAGAAAAGAAGACGTAACACAAATGTTGAGCATTGAATGAAAGCGTAACACAATGTAGTGTATTCATATCACGGACTCCTATTCAACCTGGAAGAAGAAAGGAATTCTGATAGGTGCCACAACTTGAATCAGCCTTGGAAATATGACATTGAGCGAAATAAACACAAAAGGCCAAGTACTGTGCCATACAGCATGATCTATATAGAATCATCTAGTTCTCAGAGAAAGAAAGTAAAATGGTGGCAATTGGAAGCTGGCTGGAGAAGGTAATGGATAGCTATTTAATGGGTACCAAACGTCAGTTTGGGATGAGGACAAACTTCTGGAGATGGATGTTCAACACTATGAATATATTTAATTCCACTAAACTATCCCCTTCAAGATGGCTAACATGGTAATGTATATACATTGTTACGTACATTTTACCATAGTAGAAAAGGAAATGGGACCCTGAAAGGCCAAATTTGAGTCTAAAGATGCAATACACCTTTTGTGGCTTTGAGATAGATAGATGCAGTGTGGGTTTGAGGCAAAACTGTATAGTCAGGCTTATATTTAGGGAATCTCTGGGCCTGAGACTCACCCCAAATTATATTTCCTGGTCCAAGTTGCAATTACCTTCATTGTTCAAAGATTTTTTTTATAAACATTTTTATAAAATACTTTCCAGCAAAGTAAGGAATGTGCAAACATATTGTACAAAGTTTGTTTCTTTCATAACTAGACAATGCTATCTTAAGTATATATGTATAGTTTTATCTAAAAATGCAGAAATCAGGTCCAATAGAGATGTGTTGAGATTTCCAAATGTGGTCAGGAATGTGTTTGCGTCTCTCTTGCACACTTAGCTTCACAGGTATTCAGTGTATGAAGCATAAAAAAATTTAAAAGTTGCTATAACTTCTCCGTCTTAGTGTCTTTTTCTGTCTTTGATAAAAACTCCTCCAGGGAGGGTTTCTTTCAGCTCAGAGTTCCAAGGTGATCCTTTGTGGCATGGAAGTCAAGGCAACAGGGGCTTGAAGTAGCTTGTCACATCACGGCCACCATCAGGAAACATACAACGATGAACACCTGTGTTCAGCTGCTGGCTTTCTTTTTGCATAGTCGAGGATATCAGCCCAGGGAATGGTGCCGCCCACAATGGTCAGGTCTTCACACCTCAATTAATCTAATCAAGATAATACCTCACAGATAAACCCAGAGGCCTGTGTCCCAGGTAATTCTAGATCTCATTAACATGACAATTGAGATTAACCGTCATACCTTCTAAATGACCTGAAGTGAATGTTCTCTCCAACTTAGCACAGGGAATAATCTCAAGAATTAAGAAATGAGGTTGCATGGAATGGAAAGGCTTCTGTACACTAAAAGAGACAGCCTATAGAATCGGGATTGGTCTTTGAACACCAAGCAGGGTAATCTATTTTCATTCTTATTGCTGTAACAAACACCATGACCAAAAGTAATTTAGGGGAGGAAAGAGTTTACGTCACCTTAGAGGTTAAAGTCCATCACTGAGAGAAGTTAGAGCAAGAACTCAAGCAGAAACCCTGGAGGAATGCTACTTACTGACTCATTCACTTAACTCACTCTCAGGTCTTAGCTAAACTTTCTTATATAGCCCAGAGACATTTTCCTAGGGAATGGTGCCACTCACGGTGGGTTAGGTCTACCTACTTTAACTAAACAGCTAAGACAATCCCTCAAAGGCATGCCCTTGTTCTAGGCAGTTCTTCAGCTGAACCTATTCTCTAGTCTGTGTCAAGTTGACAACCAAATCAAATTAGGGCATTCCACCCTTATCAATTTGATAAATGCATCACTTTAAACCATAACTTTTCAACTTCTCCACAAGATTTCATGTTAATATTATCACATAAAATACCTTTAAAAGTTCGAAGTCTCCCTAAAAATTAAAGTCTCTTAACTATGAACTCCTGTTTTTGTTTTTTAAAGTCACATATATTCTTATTGCAAAAGGGGAAAAACAATCACATGAAAGCAAAACTCCAATTCAGCCCTGCAAATTCAGCCAAGTGGATAGAACCGGAAATCACCGAGTTAAGTGAAATGAGGCAGCCTTAAAACAAAACAAAACAAAAGAAAAAAACAAAAGCAAAACAAAAAACCCTGCATTCTCCACCTTAGATGTATAACCTAGATTTAAAATGGTGTGTATGTCTTTGTATATTTATATATGTGCATATGTAGGTCATAAAACTGGAAGGGGGATCATGAGAGGGGAGAAAGGAGGTCTTAAGGAAGTAGGAAATAGAGAGGGCAGTGAAATTGATGTAATAAGAAAGCAAGTAAATGGGCAAAGGGAGAGAAGCACATGGACAGGATGAGGGGACTCAGAGCAGGGCTGTGTGGGAGAGGGATGGACGAAAACAAAGCATGATGGGGATACATGTATGAAGATGTTACAACGAAACTTTGAAAGCCGATTTTAAAGTTATTATTACTATTATTATTATTTTTGCAAAAAGGGAGACATTAGTGTTCTAGGTATGAAAGAATGGTGCCTACTCTATCTTAACGGTGCTTTAGATCTTAAAATTTATTTACTTTGTCAATGTAGGCCAAAAAAAAGTCACTTTCTTATTTAGCATATCTCTCGTATCTTCTTCATCATTTTACTTTCAACCTGATGTTTTAGTATCTTTTGCAAGCGTCATACAGAGGAATTTATAGATTCAGTAGAATTTTCTATTTCTAACTTTTTAGGTTTATTTTACTTTGTGTGTGGGTATGTTTTGCATGCACTTACGTATGTGTACCATCTATGTGCCTGGTGCCCTTGGAGGTCAGAAGAGGCTGTCACATCTCTTAAAACTGGAGCTACAGATGGTTGTGAAGCACATGAGCACTGGGAACCGATCCCAGGTCCTTCGAAAAGCAACAACTACCCCGAACTGCTGCGCCATCGCTCCAGTTCCAAAGTCTGTAGTTCTTTTGTGCATTCTATCAATGTCCTTGTACTTCAGTCATTCATAGACCGTGGAATAGTGATTTGGCCTTGGACTGGCATTCAGAACAAAGAGGATGCTAGGAACCGGGGTGCTGATGCTGGCTATTTGGTGATATGTAGTGTTTGTTTGTTTCTGACACTGATGCTCTAACTCAATGGGAGCAATCTGACTTGCACTTTTGGTTCCCCCTTGGTCTCCTCTTGTGAATTTGTTCAAAAGAATTGTCTTCACTGGGCCTCCGCTTCTTCATTTATATAGGGTGTTCATTTGGGGAAAAGAAAACAAAACAAAACACAACTGATTGTGTATTTCCAACTCAGGAAAATGGATTTTCACACCTAGAAAGAAGTCGAGTCTCTTACAGTCCTATATTTTATTTTTGCAAAGATATTTGTGATAGGCTATATATAAAGCGATTTCATCTCACTCTTCATTGCCAGAACAATCATCACATGACTCTATTCTTGTTGCTATGACAAAATATCTGATAAGCAGCAATTAAATGACCAAGAAGGAATGGTTTATTCTGGTTTACAGTTCAATGGGTTACAGTCTATCATGGCAGAGAAGGTATGTGGCAGGGATGAGTGGTCAGCTGCTCATATCACATTAGTACTTAGCAGGATATGGGACCAGCCTATACAACCTTAAGGCCCACCCCCAGAGACCTACTTCCTCCAGCAAAGTTTCAGAGGTTTATAATGTCCCCAGTGAATAACACCAGCTGGGGACCTTCAAACTACAAAAGTGATGACCTTGGCTATTCTTGGGTCAGTGACCTCAGACAAATTCTTTCTGGGATCAGTTTATGACTGAGTCTTTAGCATCAGATACAGATACACAAAGGCAGATCTTACTGCTGATCAGACATTGACCCTGACATTGTCTATACATATGTCCCTATCTGTTTATCACCCAAAGAAGTCCAGCAAATGTGTAAATCACTCAAACACATGAATGCATGGTGTTAAAAACATGCAGCTTAGCCTATGGGAGCATCTTCCTTTAAAAAAAAAGATTTCATGTTGTTAGTTTATTTCTGATCAAGCATGTTGATTTTTCCATCAGGAGGAAGTTTTTATAATTCTGACTTTTACGGTAATTTCTTTCCCCCACGGTTATGGAGAAGAGTAGTATTGATTTGTAGATAACCATGGGAAATTCTGCTCAATACCGTCCAGTGAAGGTTTCATGTTCTCTCGGTCTAAAAATTTCCTATGTTCGTTGTTAGTGCAAGCAAAACTCCCCCAGTCCTGTGGGAAGCTTCCTGGTGAGCTGTGGATTGCAACCGAATGAAAATTGACTATTCATGTAACACAGTTAAAAACAACTGCAAGATCAGTCTCTCCTGGTTTAAGAAATCGTTTCACTTAGGCATCTCAATGAGACAAAGATAAAATTAAAGAATTTCTGATTTTGCCACAGAGATCATCACAGGCACTGGTCTTTGAAAATGGATGGGTTATTGACAGGAGGATCTTGACAGAAGGTATTTCTTCCAACAGTAGACACCAAGAGAGCTGTCAAAGAAGGGGAAAAGCACGAGACATTTTTTTTGTAAGTTATGACTTCAACCCGCAGGTCATCAGGGTTTGGAATGTCGAGCTTAACGGTAGAAAAAGGAGGGCTCTGTTCACAGGAGTGAAAGGGCTCATGACCCAGGTTTCACAGCTGACACGGATGCACACGCCAGGAAGGGAGGTGGGAAGACTTGGGTTAGGTCCGGGAAAGTCTGAGCCACAATAGATGACACCCAGCTGCCTGAAAGGCTCTGGTATTTTGACTCACCTCTTGACTTCACATGTGTCTTTAAATAATGGACTTTCTTCACTCCGGAAGGAAACATTCTTGTCATCCGGTTCATGCAGTTTCTCCTATGTTGCACTTTCGTGTCTATTACGGGATGTTTACTACCTAGGGTGCTGTGCAGCAGAATGATATTAGGCCAGCATTATAACCACTGGAAATGCCCCCTACAGGGCAGTACTTCCCTTAGCTCTGTGGATCTCAACCTTCCTAAATGCTACCACCCTTTAATACAGTTCTTCATGTTGTGGTGACCCCCAATCAAAAAATTATTTTCTTGCTGCTTCATAACTGTAATTTTGCTACTGTTAAGGATTGTAATAAATATCTATGTTTTCCCACGGTCTTAGGCAACCCCTGTGAAAGAGTCATTTGACCCACAGGTTGCGAATCACTGTACTAATTACCATGGGCACCTGTAGGCCTCTGCAGTCTGTTCTGCCTCTGAGCTATACTGATTTTTCTCCTCTCTGTGTTACTCACTTTTAACACACAGAAGCATATACTGGAAGACATGGGCCCATTACATTTTGGATGGTCTGAAAGTGTCATTCCTGTTTCATGACTCAGGTCTACCAGGATCACTGTATCCTGGAAGACTTTTTCTGTTCTGCTCCCAGGCGATCCTTCCTTGGTGCTGCCTTAGAGCTGACGTCCGGCCCTGTGTTAAGGCACTTGTTGCCAGCACTATCGGCTCTCTCTCTCCCAGGGCCTCAGGCTGTGGGTTCAATGAGAATGCAGCCTGCGGCTTGTTTGTCCTCTGTCATCAGGAAAGAACATGGCTCTGGCATATAAAAACGCCCTATAACGCATTGCTAAACGATGGAAGAATACTGAAGTTAAATCTTTGCAATTTTTTTTTCCACATGAAAATTGTAGTTTGGAGGCAGGAGGGATGGCTGAGTGGTTAAGATTACTTGCTGTTCTTCCAAAGCTAGAGTTCATATCCCAGCACCCACGTTTGGCAGGGTAGCTCACAAATGCCTATGATTACAGCTACAGAGGCTACAACACTCTCCTCTGGGCTCTGCAGGCAGCTGCATTCATGTGGTCAGAAGCACACACACACACCACACACACCACACACACACCACATACACACACCACACACACACCACACACACACCACACACACACACACACACACACACACGCACATACATACACACATATGCACATACACATATATACACAGACACACATGCAAACACATATATACATACACACACAGAACTAAATGAATCTGATAGAAACCTTCATTTCCCTCTGAAGGAGTTTTCACTGTATTATCACATTAGAAAAGAGAAACAGAGAGCTAAGAATTCATGTCAGATCGAAAATAACAGCAATTCAACAAAAGCAATCACGAACAGCATTAAGACTGAGCCAAGTCATAATTATAAATATTGTCTCTGAAGACTTGTCCTGGGTCAGGCTCCACTGCAATCTTCGTTTGTTCTGTTCCAGGTTGGAAAGAGAACTCGGGCTCCATTCTCAGCGGCTGACCCTGCACTCATAATGCTTGAGCAAGTGTGCTTGCCTTATGATGGAGTCCAGCCTGTCCTCCAGACCTGTGACTTTCCTCTCTGATTGTTTCCCTTTGCATTTGGGAGACAAAGGAACTCGGGCTTGGGGAATTAGAATAACTTGTTCATTCAAGCAGGCAGTGGGCCGCAGAGCAAGAGTTCAGACCTAAGCTCGCCTGCCTTGGAAGCTCATGCTTTTAATGTAGGATCAAGGTTGGAATGGGGATGGGAGCAACCAGCCCCATGGTCTAGTCTAGCTATGTGTAGGACCAGAGAGAAAACATCACGAAGCTTTATAGCAATTGAACATTGTCCTTCAAGACCCCATGGTCAACGTCATCAAATAGACTCCAGATGCAGAAGTAACAGCATGACATGGCATGGAGACGGCAGAAAAGCAAGGTAGGTGACTGGTCCTTGGTAGTCAGGCACATTGAGAAGCATTGCTTTAGATAATACCAGAGAAATGGGGACAGGTATTTATTTTGAATTATTTATTTTCTGTTATGAACATATTAAAAGAGTAAAAGCAATAATGTGAACATTTCTCAGGCATTATTTGAATTATTGAATTTTCATTTTAAATGTTTATCATATGTGTGTGTGTGTGTGTGTAAGTCAGAGGACAACTTTGTGGATTTGGTCTTCTCTTTCCACTCTTGCAGAGGTTCCAGGAATTGAACTGAGGTAGCCAGGCCTTACATAGCTCATGTACCTACCCAGTCATCTTACCCCTCCCTAATTTTCATTTTCCAAAAAGATGTGTTTGATGCCTCGTGTAGATGGACTAGAGTGGCATGCTCAGACTGCAGTTCACACTGTTCACTATGCAGTCTCGATGTCACATACGACCTGCCTTTTATGTATTGCAGTGATACAATGTAATAATTCCATAAACATGCATGAACCACCACTCAACTCAGGAAGCAAGAAGATTCCACCAACTTGCAATGATCTCAGCAGTCTCCATGATTCTATCTGCTTCCCTATCTTTAAAAAATTATTATTCCTTAAAAACTTGGTACGGTGTGCCTGTAAAAGCAGTGGATCGCGCATGTGTACAGGTGACCTTGGAGGCCAGAAGAGGGCATCAGAGCCCTTTCAGCGGAAGTTACAATTAAGAGCTGACTGACGTGGATGCTGGGAACTGAAATCGGGTCCTCTGGAAGAGCAGCAAGCACACTTAACCACTGAGTCATCTCATGCTTGTCTCTCTTACTCATCAACATTGTATCACCAAGGGTCATCTTCTTTGTCGTTATAGTCATAATATTCCATGATAGGAATATCGTCAATTTTCTCCTGGGTAGGCATCTTCGAGTATCAGCCACACATGTGTTGCCTCAGTTTTCAGATCGCCCTCCACTGCCTGTTCCACCATAGTGAGGAAGAATCTGTAAACATTCCACCTTCATCAGTCATGGACAGCATGTTCCTAGTGAGGAAAACAGGCTTTCTTGCCTTGTTGTTCGTTGTGGATGGTCTTTGCTTCATCCATGTGTCCTCCGGCGCCGGGGCCTAGCAGTGCATGGGAGTCAACAGAATCAGGGAGCAGCGAGACAGTCTCTCTATGGGAAGCTTCCCGTGGATCCTTTTATCGCTTTGCACTTTATGCTAAACACAGTGCCTCACCAGAGGCAGTTCCTGTTGGCATCTCAAAGAGTAGAGGACCATTAAAGTACTCTCATGGACTTCTCTACCACCAGCTCAGACGGCTCCATGAAGCCTCAATCTGCATTTCACTTCATCTGTGCTCAGTCAGCCCTAGGGGTGGTGGCTTTTAGTCAGGTCACTTGTGGCAGTATCTTATTAGCACGCTTAACATTTTCTGTTCCAATCACTGTGCGGTGACTTTGTCTCTCGATGGACACGGACTGATACTTGTTTGTGCTATTTTGCTTACTGTATATATGATTTGTAAACATTCTTGTAGAGGTCTCCTGTGCACATGTGCAATAATTTTGATTTTTTGTGTAGGAATGTAATTGCACCACCAGAAACTATGCATGAGTTAAACTTGATGAGATCTTTCCAAATTACTATGTTAGCATGATGAGAAAGCCATGATCCCTACTCTTTTTCATCTCTGTCTATGTGTGTGTGTGTGTGTGTGTGTGTGTGTGTGTGTGTAACTTCTTAGTTTTTGTCAACCAGAAAAGCAGCAAATGACGTATCATTGTAATCCTTATTTGTATTCTCCTGATTAAGAACGAACTTGTACATAGCTTCATGTCTTTATTGATCATACAGTTTTGTTCTTCTTCGATTTCCCCTTTCAGACTGCTTATTTTTCTATAGATTTGTCTGATTCTCACTTTGATTTTTAGATTTTATTTATATAGATTCTCATCCAGCCAACTTTGTCTGCCATGAGAGTCCTTGTCTAGTTTATCGATTCTTTAAAAACCTTCAGGACAGAATTTTTATATTTTTATTCCTATGAAATTCCTCAGTCCCATTTTATGGTTAAGATTACATCTTACTTGAGAAATTCTTATTTAATGCTAAAGCCAAATACATTTGCCCCTGTATAGTCTTCCAAAATTTTACAATTTTTGATTTTGACATTTGGGTTCAGAAGGCTGATATTTGTGATGAGGCTGTAACCTCATTTAATCTTTCTATGATATATAAGTTTATAATTTACCCTCCTTTTCACTATGCTCTTTCATGTTATCTTTTGCCATATGTGAAGATTCCTTACATGACGGGATCTGTTTCTATATTTTTGATTTTGTTCCTTTAAGAGCCTTGCTGTCGGTGTAAGAGATTAAGGATGCTGAAATGACGGTAATTGGTTACAAACGGTTGTTGACAGTTCTGAAGCGTCTATCAGGCAGTGTATTGGGCAACTCACTTGCATTTTATCCTTTGGTCCCTGGCAGTGTCCTCTGAATTACACACCACCATACATGCTTCCCGTACGAGGCAACTGACGCTTGGGAGCCTGTGCGATTTGTCTCCTCTCATCCAGCCTGTGAGTGGTGGAAGCCAGGACGCAAATCCAAATTCTGCACTCCTTCTATGATACTATATTGTTTTTCCTAAATCATCCAAATTGAATGAATTCACGTCTTTAAGAACTGGAGCTGGAGTACGATCAATGTAAGAGTAATTCTATATTTTAATTTAGGCATTTCTTATCATTGGAAGACAGACTTTGGAACACAGAGCGAAGATGAAGCGTGCAAGCATCTGTAAGCCTGTCCTTGGCATTCAGAGAATGGGCTATGGGCCACAGACTCATTCTGTCGACTACCAGCTGGTGGAGTTGGATAGTCACATACCATCCTGTCTCGTTCCATTGGCCATGGGAGTGGATGAGGTGGCCGCCCATGGCACCATGCTAGAGTGAAAAGAGCAGAGACTAGCAGGCCTGAAGTTTGGATCCTAGCTCCACCTTGGCTAGCGTAGATGTGGACAATCACTTTCTGCTCTCCGAGGCTTTAGTTTCCCATTTGCAGAACAGGGTAATTAGACATCACCTTGTGTTTCTCTTACCAAGCCGGAAACATCTCTTGAACATCTAGCCCCGTGGTTGACTAACTTAAAGCACTACATAGATAACAATATTCAATTTCCCCTTGCAAGTGAGTGATGAGGAAGCCAGAGGAGAGACTCTCTAGGCAGTTCCCAGAGCTCCTCTATGGAAACGCTCTTCTCCGTAGGGGAGGTCTGATTTGCCAGGAAGGACTTCAGTTCTTATCAATGACATGATATTATTGAAAATACGTCTGAAGGATCAAGCGTAAGATCTAGGTAATGGTTAATATTAGTAATTAAATGCTAGAAGTTCACAGTCTTGTGTAATTTCATTAGTAACTCTAAGTGCACAGAAGCAGAATTTATGTACATATTACCGTGGTATCATCTAGGTAGGACATCTTAGCTGTCAGACCCAAATGGATTATCCAGGTCTCACTGCTACGAGGTTTCTAAGGGAAGTAATTTTTTTTTTTTGAGACAGGGTTTTCTGTGTAGCTCTGGCTGTCTTGGAACTTGCTCTGTAGACCAGGCTGACTTTAAACTCACAGAGACTCACTTGCTTCTGCCTTCCAAGTACTGGGATTAAAGGTATGTGCCACTATGCCCAGCTGAGATTAGTCATTTAAAAAAAAAACCTTATTTTACATTTATTTTATGTACATTGATGTGAAGGTATCAGGTCCCTTGGAACTGGAGTCACAGACAGTTATGAGCTGCCACGTGAGTGCTGGGAATTGAACCTGGGTCCTCTGGAAGAGCAGCTAGTGCTCTTGCCCACTGAGCCATCTCTCTAGCCCTGAGATCAGTCATTTTTAAAAGCTATAGGATTTCAAATATATGTTGTACATGAACCCACATATACATTTTTACACATCCACATGAACACCTGAAAAAATTACTTATGCACACACACAAGGGGGATGACAGATGTTATTTTAACAAAAAGAAGTAATTTCTTCATGGAACTACAAGGTTTTGGCCAGGGCTTGTTGATGACTTCCAGGTCTGTAAAGCATACCTGCAAATAATGGAAGGGACCAATGGTGGCTAAGTGGCTGGGATTCTTCTCAAAGGGGACACTGCTTGTGAATTGTCGATTTGACACAATGTAGCACCGCCTGGAAAGAGAATCTCCATGAAGGAGTGATAAAATCAGGTTGTACTGTGGGTGTGTCTGGGGAGGATTATCTTGATTATGTTAAGCAAGGGACGATCTGCCCACTGTGAGTGACACCATTCCTTGGGCTGAAGATCCAAACCCAAAAAAGAGTGGATACAAAATGAGCTGGGCACAAGTGTGCGTTCACTAATTTGTTCCTGCTTCTCAGCTGTGAATACAATGTGACCAACTGTCTTGAACCCCTGGCAGTGTGACGTCCCATAATGCTAGACTGTTACTTAGAGTTCTGAGTGGAAATAAACCCTATAAATCCTTTCTTGCCAAAGTTGCTTTTTTTTCTTTTTCTTTTTCTTTCTTCCTTTCTTTTTTTTTTTTGCCAAAGCATTTTATCACAGCAGTAGAGAAAAATAACTAAGACATTATTAATGATTAGGCTTTGACTGCTGTGGGTAAAAAGAACGTGTGGTCACTTTTTTAGTAGCTGGCTCAGAGGAAGGAAGCAGAGGACCTGTTGGGTGTAAGTCCGTGTGTGTGTGGTGGATGCCCACATCCTGCTCATTAAAAGGGAGGTCATTACTCCAAAGATTAAGACTTTGTTCTGGGAAGGCAGAAACCATGCCAGCTTGAGTTAACCACTACACAATTAATAAGCTAACATAGCTTAATAAAACATGCAGCTATAATGGCATGGAACTATACCTATTATTTACAGGATGGGAAAGCACGCCAGCCTCCAGTTTCACAAATCTAATAACTTGGGAACTCAGATGTTCACTGTATGACGATCTTATCGTGATTCTTATCAACATATTAACTGATACTTTTAAGCAAAGAAGCCTTGTCAAGCTTTTGTTGGCCAAACACTGCCTTTGTGATATTCGTATCACCACACTCTATGAATTCTCTGGGTTATTAGATGTATAAATGACCTCAGCAGTATAATAATATTCTTCTCTGTCCCCTGTACACTGTCTGGTTTTGTTTTTTACCATAATGCCTTTAACTTACATGGATATGCTTCAATATAGGACATGACATAGACAAATCTAAGTTCTTTTTATTTTTATGTATTGTATAGCTAATCAAAAGGGCCCAGCCCTGTTTATTAAATGACTGTCCTTTAGCTACTGACCTACAAGGTACGGATCACAATTAATTTCCTGTCTCTCTGCTTTATCCTTCTCATTTATTTGTTAATCTCTGATCCAAAGTCAAAAGAAAACACGTCCAACACTCACGTTGTGTCATTTTAGAAAAGGTTTGTTTGTTTTTATTTTATGCGTCTGAGTGTTGTGCCTGCATCTATTACGAATGTGCATCATGTGCATGTCTGGTGCTCATGGAGGCCACAAGAGGGCTTTCGATTGTCTAGATCTGGAGTGACAGATGGTTAGGAGCTATCATGTGGATGCTGAAAACTTAACCCAGCAGCCAGTGCTCTTAACCACTGAGCCACCTCTCCAGCCCTGATTTTTAAACTCCCAAACCAAAGCTGCAATCGCATATGCAAGTACTGTGGATTTGCACTGTAGTGAGCATTTAAAACAGGTCTTGATCATTTGCCCTGAATATTTGGGGCTCATCTTGTGCCGCGGGAGCTTCAAGAACCTTAGGTTTTTTTTTTCCCCCTAGACATCATTTCATTGCAAAGTTTTCTTAGATCCCATCATCGTTGTTGTCCTGCAGAGTGGCCAGATTGATTCTAAAGGAGCAGACTTTCTTTATTCCCCTTCAGTTTTTTTCGAGACAGGGTTTCTCTGTGTAACAGCCCTGGCTGTCCTGGATCTCGCTCTGTAGCCCAGGCTGGCCTGGAACTCAGAGATCCGCCTGCCTCTGCCTCCCGAGTGCTGGGATTAAGGATTGTCATCTGGGAGGAATTTGCTCTGAGAAGGAGTAGAAGTGAATTCCAAGTGTCAAATCTTGGTGACAAGGACATCTCAGGGACAATGGAAGGTCATGCCAGTGGAAAACAGACGGCTTCTCCTGGACCGTGTTCCTAAGATGGAGAGTCAAATGTCCTCTAAAACACTTCCTCCCTGTTATTCAGATCCATAATCATCTGCCGTTTTCTTCCTCAGTCCTTCTTTCTGTTCACCCTCCCTTCCTCCCTCCATGCGCTCCATCTCTTTCTCCATTTCTCCCCTTCTTTTCCTCCCCACCTTCTTTTGTTTCTCTTCAGTCTCCTCCCCTTCTTTCTCATCTTCGCTTCTACTTTTCAAGTTCAAATCTCGGCTCCACCTCTCATCATCTGAGCGAACTTAGGGGTTGTCTAACTTAAACAACGTGAGCTTTCTTTATTTCGAAATGGTCACTGGTACCTTCGTTGAAGAGCTTATACCTACCATAGGATGGGTATTAAACATGGTAGGCATAATCATAGCTGTTTTCTCCTTTCAGGTTCTACTCTATGTTGCTTTTCTCTTTCATCCGATTTGCTTCTGGTGGATCGAAGGCAGGCCACAGAAGATAGAGCTCCACACTTCTAGTAAATTCACATCTGCCCCTCTCTCACCGGGGCCAGAGGAGTCGGGGCGGTAGTTTTCCTTTTGTCTACAACCAACAGCTTTGAAGTCAAAGGGCTAAGGTTGAAATGGAAAGCCTGCTCAAGAGCCTGCTTTGGGATAGTCATGTCTAATGCAACGAATTGCAATTCAGTTCAGGCAGTACCTCCAGGTGTCCCAGACACTTAACAACAAGAAGCGTTTAAAATGAGACTCCGTGAGAAATAATTTACCTGGTACTAGATAATGTCAGTGGTCAACTAATAATAGCTTGCTATCTATAAAGCCTTTTATACCACCATTTTATTGGGTGCACACAATAACATTATGAGGTAGTTATTATTTATCGTTATACTTATGTACGGGGGTGGGGGGAATTGAAATCAGGAAAGGAAAGTAATCATACAACCTAAACCTTGGTCGTATTTCTGGATTTCACTACCTAGGTTGACCAGTGTCACATGGCTACTCTTCTACATTCAAACTAGAAAGAAATACTACACAAAGGGAATGTCATATGACCTTGGGAGCAAGCCCCCAGAAGTCAGAGGATGAGACCCCACAAATAATCTGGTCACTATCTTCTTATGGAACGAACCTTGATCAATGAGATGAGAGGAAATACTGATACATTTTTTCCACTCTTTCTCCCGTCCAATTTCTTATCATGTTATATTAGTTTTCTGGGGCTTCCCAAACAAAATATGGCAGAAAGGGATGCTTCAACAACAGTTTGTTTCGTCATGGGTCTGAAGTCTAGGAGTTCGACATTAAGGTATCATCAAGGCTCTTTTGTCCTAGGCTTCTTTCCTTGGCTACCAATAGCTGCTTTCTCACCTTGATGTCAAATAGTCTTTCCCTTTGAGCACTCACATTCCTGACCTGCTTGTTTTGTGCTCAAATTTCCTTTTCATATGACACCAGTCAGGGTGGATCCAGCCAGTCAGAATGGTCTCATTTTAACTTAGTGTCCTTTTACAAATGCTCTGTATTCCTTTTGGAGAAGCAGGGAGCTAAGGTGTGTGTTAGCTATTTTTGTGTCGTCATGACTAAAATACCTAGAAGAACAGCTTAGAAGGATGCTCACGGTTTCAGAGGGTTCAGTTCATGGTTTCTCGTCCCCACGGACTTGGCTAGAACATTATGGTGGCAAGGGCCTGTGGTAGAAGAAAACCATAATACCATGCTGAACAGTAAGCAGAGAGAAGGGGGAATACAACCACACCAGTGACGTACCTTCTCCAGCAAGGTCCCGTTCTCGTATGTTTCCACAACTTCATACAACAGTACCATCTGATATAAACAAAATGTTCAAAACATGAACCCGTGTGAGGCAGTTTGTATTCAAACCACAATATTTTGTTCCTGGCTCTCAAAATGCAACTTAGTTTTAAGATCATTATAGGGGATCATAGCTCACAGTTTCCCTGGAGTCTCAGAAGAAACTTTAGATTTCAGTTGCCAAACAACGTTGAACCTGTAAATAGTCTGGTGCCTCCTGGAGATGGACTAACCGTGTTTCACATTATGAGATAGATGTAAGTATTGTGAGAGTAAAGAATAGAATGTTATGGTTTCAATAGGAAATGTCCCCAATGGGGTCATTCTCAATCACTGGAGCCCTGGTGTTGAGGAATATTGAACAGAAGGAGAAACTCCATGCCCACGCTGTTGTCATATCCCCACCAAGGAGATTGTGTTCAGCCTCCTTGAATTGCATTTGCAAACTTTGGCCTTTTCTCATGTCTTTTCTCTGTCTAAGATGACCTCACACCTCCCCGTTCCTCTGCCTAGTGAATGCCTAGCAATCTTAAAGACACTGGTCCCAGGGACCTCTTCTGAGGAGCCCCCACCTGCAGGCTGATTGTCACTTCCTCTCTTCTGTTCCCATCCCTCTTCTTTGCAAAAATTGACAAAAAAAATCAATAAGGCTTTTTTTGACTAATGATGCAACACTTAGCATTTAATTACTGTTAATTATTGTGTCCATGTCGTTTATATTTTCTCACTTCAGGTAACTCCCCCAGGTCAACCCTCATGTTTAAGCTGTCATGTGTCATCATTATACATAGTTGGAAAATATTGGGGTCGGGGGAATGTAATAGACTACAAAGGAAAGAGCTGTGAAGTCAGCTTGAAGCATGTTCCACAGCTGGGAAAAGATTCATAAGCATGTAAAACAAAAAAGGTCATAAGACATGCATCCTGATGCATCATTCAGTGTATGATAAAGCTGGGATTGTCAGTTGCTGAGGGGGCAGATTTCTTTAATGGATGGTGTGAAGCAAAAGGTTAGCTGCTAGAACATTCTCAAGCAAGAATATGTCTAAGGAAGCACAAGGAACAGGATGTACCTCCAGAATGCACCTGGCAGCAATGCTGGGAAAGCAACAGCTGAGAATTTTCCAGAACTGGATAAAGATATGAATGAACCCTCAGGTAGGATATAGTTAAGCTCTGAGGAGACACATCCAAGTCCACAATTAGACATGTCACAGAAAACCATAGAAGATCAAGAAAAGAATGCAACACATAACAGCATACACTAAAATTTAGGTTAGAAGTCACAAACAGTAATTCTTCTTTGTTAGATTCTCTCCATGAAGACATGTGTTTCAGACTTGATGGTGATACTGTGTATATGATGAAGGATGACATGGTGTAACTTAATGAAAAAAAA